>JABUQX010106854.1:0-5000 GCA_015478945.1 Trachelipus rathkii | reverse complement strand
CCTAGGCTACACCTACACATAGCCTACACCCAGCCTATTGCCCCTATTTTACGCCACCCTTTGGTCTTCCATGGGTCAATTTTGGCCCACCCTAATTTTTGGCCATCCCTTGTGTATTCTACGATACATTTTTGAGAACCCAAACACATCTACACACGCGCACGCGCGCGCACACACACACACACACACACACACACACACACACACACGCACACACACACACGCACACACACACACACACACAACACACACACACACACACACACACACGCACACAGATTTACTTACACTCACGCCAGATTTACTTACACTCGCAAGACTTTGACTACACTTACACACAGATTTAACTTACAACTCACACCTATTGACTACACTCACACACAGATTTACTTATAACACACATTCACTATCGGCAACTTACACACACACGATTTTACTTTACACACCTACATTTACCCTAGACCTTACATTTACCCATAGACACTTACATTTACCCATAGACACTTACTTACCCATAGACACCTTACACTATGACATTTATACACACTATGTCACTTATATACACATACACTACTGAAACTTATAACACTATGACACTTATAAGCAGCTTACACTCTCATAGACACTTACATTACACGCATCATACAACTTACATTCACGACGACACACAGATACACTTACACATTACACTTCACACACTCGATTTTTGAATGCCGTCAACTTTGATGACCCAACCTTTGATGCCTGCAGCATTGATGCCTCAGCATTAATGCCTCAACTTTGATCCCGCAGCATTGAAGCCTCAGCTTTTGATGACTCATCTTTGATGCCGTCATCTTTGATACCATCTGTATATTGTTGATTCTTCTTTGATAGATTTTATAAACTTTTCCTAGCCTTTTCTACCTTCATCCATAGAACATAGCTAATATTTAAAGTGTCTTCGCATAAGTCATGAAGCTAACGCACCAGGGCTCAGCATGAGCGCCCACCCGCAAAGGGACCCAGCCCCGCACCCGCGTGCGTCTTCGCCGGTCCCCGTCTGCCGCGTGCTGCCCGCAGGTCGCAATATTCCGGCGCGAACGAAACATGTGATATCAATGTAAACTCTATTCAAAAGGAATTATCATTTCAATAGAGTATGATGTCATTGATAGGAAAACGAGTATCTAAAAGGTCTTTGAAGAAAAGAGTGACCACGAACCTAAAACTGTAACTCATCACAGACCTATTATTTAACTCATATATTTATTAACATTATTTTTTACTTAATACTTTTTACTTAATACTTTTTTAATTTATAAATTTTTAAAAATTGTATGTAAGAAGAAAAAAACCAGAGTGTCTGATATATAAACATTTTATTTTACTACAACTGTACGAAATTTTATTAAAAAACATTAACATTACATAGCCTTAAGAGCAGTAAATGCAGTAAATCAGAAATAGAGGTGTGACCTAAGCACCAGGGGGGGAATTAGAGTATGCTTTTGTTTTGACTGCTTTACTGCTTTAACTCTTGTTTTACTGCTTTACTCATGTTTTACTGCTTTAAACTCACTGTTGTTTACTGCTTTAGCTCATGTTTTACTGCTTTTAACTCATATGTTTTTTACTGTTTTAACTCATATATTTATTAACATTACATACCTTAAAGCAGTAAATCAGTAAATCAATAGAGGTGTGACCTAACACCATGGGGGGATTAGTATGCTTTTGTTTTACTGCTTTACTGCTTTAACTCTTGTTTTACTGCTTTAACTCATGTTTTACTGCTTTAACTCATATGTTTTACTGCTTTAACTCATGTTTTACTGCTTTAACTCATATGTTTTACTGCTTTAACTCGTATATTTATTAACATTATGTTATTTATTTTGTTTTAATACTTTTTTATTTATTTTATTATTTTTATTTATTTATTATATTTTATTTTTTATTATTTTTATTTTCATTTTTATTATTATAACTTAGTGTGTATTTTAACTTCATTGCCTATTGTTACTTATTTAGAACAGCACATACACACACACACACACACACACACCCACACATCAACACACACACACATCATCACACACTGTACACTTATACACACATCCGACTATGACACTTTGACCACACATTTCAACTATGACACTTTACATTTAACCATAGACACTTACATTTACACTTATACACAGATTTACTTACACTCACACACAAATTTACTTACACTCACACACAGATTTACTTACACTCACACAGATTTTTCACTTACACACACACAATTTACTTACACTCAACACAGATTTACTACAAAAACAAAAACAGCACACCAGATTTACTTACACACACAGATTTACTACACTCACACACAGATTCTTTACTACTCACACACAAGATTTCTACACCCACCACACACACACCGATTTACTTACACACACAGATTTACTTACACTCACTCACACACACACACACACTACAACACTACACACACACACACAACACACACAACCATATCCACCACACACCCATCACACACGCACACTCACTTACACAAATAACGTATAATTTATTAAAAGATTTTATGTTTTAATTAAACACGTACATTTAATAATACTCATTCTTCAATATAACTAAAAATTATTTCAAAGTTTCTTTAAAACTTCTTAA
The DNA here is from genome assembly GCA_015478945.1 of Trachelipus rathkii. Taxonomy (NCBI): domain Eukaryota; kingdom Metazoa; phylum Arthropoda; class Malacostraca; order Isopoda; family Trachelipodidae; genus Trachelipus; species Trachelipus rathkii. The sequence goes on along the minus strand of JABUQX010106854.1, from coordinate 2,345 downwards.
ATAAATCAATCATTATCTTTGAACAAAAAATTTATTATTAACTGTTAATACTTTTTTGTTTATAAATTTTATAACTATCAAGTTTTAAAATAACTTTTATAAAATTTTATTGAAATTTTATTAAAAACATATATTTTACGTACTTAAAGCAATAAATCAGAAAAACAGTAAGGTTAGACCCTAGCACCCTCTACACCAAGCTATGCCACTTTTTGTTCTATTGACTTACTGCTTTACATCATTTTTAATGTATTTAAGTATAAAAATATCAAAATAAGTTCTTCTCTGCTAACATAACATGTATTGTTATTAAAATCATGTCTAAGTTTTTAATTTAAAAATAACAATTATTAACTTACATTTATATTATTCGCTTGATGTTAACACTAAAAAGATTTCAAAGTTTTTTAAATAATTTGGGTTTTCTTTATTATTATTATGTACATTGACAATCCACCACGAGAAAACACAACAACCCGCACTCGTTTCAGATACGAAACTGACCTCTCTCGGTAAAATGTGTTGAAATAACTAACTTTAGCCCTAAATTTAGGATAATGCCTTTTTGTACCCAGGGGCGATTTAGGCCTAATTCCAGGTCAAAATATATTTCAAACTGACCTTTTTCTGTAAAATGTGGTGCAATAACTACGTTAGGCCTAAATTTAGGCCTAAATTTAGGCTAACCTTTTTATATACAGAGGCTGACTTAAGCCTAATACCAGGTCAAAAGGTAATTCCAGTATAGAAAGTCGAGAATCACTTTATAAATATAATTTCAAATTGAAACATGCCTGGATCGGTTAAGATCTTTAAGCAGGTAAGAGGAAATTGTTTACCTTTCCTTCGTGAGTGGATTGGAAGTAATCCTTTTCTCTATATGACAGCGCATGTGATTGGTCGAGAATTATTTAAACAACTTTTTGGTTTTAAGGTATGTAATAACCTCCTCAGGGGAAGGGGTCTCCGGAAAACCCCCGCTCGTTGGTATTTGGGTGCCACGGGGTTCCTCTGCCCCCCCTCTGGAGTGAGCGTTATTACCTACCTAAACCAAAAAGTTTGTTTTAATAATTCTCGACCAATCACATGCGCTGTCATATAGAGAAAAGGATTACTCCATCCACTCACAAGAAAGGTAAACATTTCCTTCTTACCTGCTTAAAGGATCTTACCGATCCAGCATGTTTCAATTTGAAATATATTTTATAAATGTTGATTCTCGAATCCTTGTCTTACTGGAATTACCTTATTGACCTGGTATTAGCTTAAATCCGTCTGTATATTAAAAAGGTTAATCCCAAATTTAGTCCTAAATTTAAGTTTATGGTAAATACTACACCAAATTTTACAGAAAAAGGTCAGTTTGAGATGTACTTTTGACCTGAAAGTAGGCTAAATCGCCCCTGGGTACAAAAAGGGGATTATCCTAAATTTAGGGCTAAAGTAGTTATTTCAACCCATTTTACAGAGAGAGGTCAAGTTTCGTATCTGTAAGAAGTGCGGGTTGTTGTGTTTTCTCGTGTTGGTTGTCAATGTACAAAATGATAATAAATAAAGAAAAATCCAATATTATTTAAAAAGCCACTTTGAATATTTTTAAGTTACATCGAGCGAATAATATAAATGGTAGTGAATAATTGTTATTTTTACATAAAACTTAGAAATATTTTAATAAAATACATGTTATGTTACAGAGAAAGAACTTATTTTGTTCTTTTTATACTTCTTACTCACTAAACGATGATGTAAGCAGTAAGTCCAATAGAAACAAACGTGGCAATAGCTTGGTAGAGGGTGCTAGGTCTAACCTTACTGATTTTCTGATTTATTGCTTTAAGTACGTAAAATATATGTTTTTAATAATTATATGCTATATTTTAATAAAAGTTATTTTAACACTTGATAGTTATAAAATTTATAAACAAAAAGCATTAACAGTTAATAATAAATTCTTTGTTTCAAAGATAATGATTGATTTATTATAAAAATTTTAAGAAACTTTGAAATAATTTTAGTTATATTTGAATGAGTATTATAAATGTACGTTTTTAATTAAAACATAAATTGTTTTAATAAATATACGTTATATGTGTAAGTGAGTGTGCGTGTGTGTGTGTGTGTGTGTGTGGTGTTGTGTGTGTGTGCTGTGTGTGTGTTGTGTTGCTGTGTGTAAGTAAATCTGTTAAGTAAATCTGTGTGTGTATAGTAAATCTGTGTGTGTGTGTGTGTGTGTGTAAGTAAATCTGCTTGTGTAGAGTGTTAGTAAATCTGTGTGTGAGTGTAAGTAAATTCTGTGAGTGTAAGTAAGTGTAAGTAAATCTGTTAAGTAAATCTGTGTGTGAGTA
>JABUQX010106853.1:20000-21962 GCA_015478945.1 Trachelipus rathkii | reverse complement strand
GAGCATTTAAAAACAAACCCCTCAGGAGGAAATTTTGAAACAAAATTAATAAAACGGTAAGAATCAGAATGAGGAGAGCAAGAGAGACGAGAGAGAGATGAGAGATGAGAGAGAGAGAGGAGGAGAGAGAGAGAGAGAGAGAGGAAGAGAGGAGAGAAGAGGAGAGAGAAGAGGAGAGCAGACGAGAGGAGGCAGAGAGACGAGAATGTTTAAGTAAAAGCTCTGAAGAAATTCTCCGACTTTTTTTTGTTAGTCTTTCGTTGATAATGTAAACAAAATTGAGCGGATTTCTTTTTCTGTATTAACTAAAAGAGGTGTTGTTTTAACAGCAAAATAATGAATAATAATAATAATAATAATAATAATAATAATAATAATAATAATAATTAATATATAATAATAATAATAATAATAATAATAAAAAATAATAACAATAACTAATAATAATAATAATAATGAATAATAATAATATATATATATTTATAATGATATAATTTTAATAATTAATAATTAATAATAAATAATAATAATAATAATAATAATAATTAATTAAGAATAATAATAATAATAATAATAATAAAATATAACAATAATAATAAACAATAAACAATAACAATAACAATAAAACAATAAACAATTTAAACAAATAAACAATAACAATAAACAATAACAATAACATAACAAATTAATAATAATAATACATAATAATAATATTAAATAATAATAATAATCAATAATAACAATATAATAAACAATAATAATAACAATTAATAATAGCAATAATAATATAATAATAAAATAATAATAATAATAGATTAATAATTATCATAATAATAATCATAATCATTATAATAATTATCATATCATAATCATAATCATAATCATAATCATAATAATAATCATAATAATAATAATAATTAAAAAGAATAAAAAAAATAAAAAATAATAAAAGAATAATTTTAATAATAATAATATCATACTAATAATAATATAATAAAATAATAAAATAATAAGAATTAATTAATTAATAATAAAATACAAAATAAGAATAAATAATAATAAAGAAAAAAGAATAATACAAAAGAATAATAATTAATAAAACTAAACGAATGAAATAAGATTTAAAAAAAGAGTTTAAAAATAAAAATAAAAATAAAAAGAAAATAAAAATAAAAAATAAAATAAAAAAAAAATAAAAATAAAATTAAAATAAATAAATAAAAAAGAATAAAAATAAAAATAATAAAACTAACAATAAGTAAGATAAAAAAAAAAATAAAAAAAAAAATAAAAATAATAAAAATAATAAAAAATAATTAAAATAATAAAATAATAAAATAATAAAATAATAAAAATAATAAAAAGAATAAAAATAATAAAATAATAAAATAATAATAATAATTAATAATAATAATAATATAATAAATAATTTAATAATAATAATAAAATTTAATTAATAAAACAATTAAATAAATTAATTAATAATAATAAAAATATAATGTCTCTGTGATATTAAATTAATATTATATTATTATTAATTATGAATATAATATAAATATCATATCAATATATTTAAAGATCAATTAATAATTTATTATTAATGATTAATAATAAATTAATCTTACAAATATATATATATATAATATTTAAAATAATCTTAACTAATACCAATAATTAATAAATAAAATAATATTAAAACTAATAATAATAACTAATAATAAAACAATAAATAATAATAAATATAATTAATAATAATAATAATAATAATAATAATAATAATAATAATATAATAATAATAATAAATAATAATAATAATGATATAATAATAATATAATTTATAATTAATAATAAATATAATAATAATATGATAATAAATTAATAATTAATAATTAATAAAATTATTATATATTAATAATTATAATAATAAAATTATATAAAATAAAGTATTAATAATAATAATTA
>JABUQX010106853.1:0-10000 GCA_015478945.1 Trachelipus rathkii | reverse complement strand
GTCTCAGTCCGATCTCCTCTCCTGTCTTTGCTAAGGTTTCTTCTCCGGTCTCATCCCAGGTCTCTGCTTTTGTCTCTTCTGTCTCTTCTACGATCTTTCTGGTATCTTCTTAGGTCTCTTTTCCGATCTCTGCTCCGGTATATTCCCCGTTCTCTGATCCTGTCTTTGCTCAGGTTTCTTCTCCGGTCTCTTCGAATATCTTTCTGGTTTCTTCTCAAGTTTCTCTCCGGTCTCTGCTCCTGTCTCTACTCAGGTCTCTTCTCCGGCCACTCCTCCGGTCTATGTTCAGGTCTCTCCTCCTGTCTCTTCTCCGATCTCTCTGGTATCTTCTTAGGTCTCTTTTCCAATCTCTGCTGCGGCCTATTCTCCGGTCTCTGCTCCTGCCTCTGCTCAGGTCTCTTCTCCGGTCTCTTCGCCTATCTTTCCGGTTTCTTCTCAGGTCTCTCTCCGGTCTCTCCTCCGGCATCTACTCAGGTCTCTTCTCCGCTCTCTGCTCCGGTCTCTGCTTCGGTCTGATTACGAGTCTAATTTTTTCTTTCTTTGACTTTGACGCTCGTTCCATTTCCAGCAATTTAGAAACTCGCTTCCGTTCCTCGCTTCCGTTCCGATATTCGATATATCGATATTTATTTACTGTCTTAATTCAACGATTCTGATTTTGATTCTGATTCTGATTCCGATTCCGATTCCCATTCCCATTTCCATTTTCATTCCCATTCCTGTTCCCATTCCAAAACCCAAATCTTCATTCGAAAAATGTTACTGAAGATTGGATAGAAAAATATACCGTCTGGAAAAAAAAAACTGTATTATGTTATTCTCACTCTGATACACTTCTTATCCTGCTCGAGACTGACACACGTGAGAATCAACTAACACTCTATCACACATTTTCTCTCCCTATATCTCTAGAACTGCGCTCACCTATCTATTAGCATTGATATGACTTGTAGTCACTCTGCACACTTACCGCTAGCGTCACATTACTGTGAACACCATTTATATATGCGTAGAATCCGTAGATGAATACGTATACTTTTACTCATGTATGGATGTATAGATGTATACATCTATACATTTATCGATGTGCACAATTTCATTCGTATTAGATGGACACATACATCTCTCTTATAGATATACATAGATAATATACACATTGCATCTGTTATCTCACGTCTGCTATTACTGTATAGACCTGATATTAACATCCTATATTTACGCCTGCTAGTATAGATGTATACATCTATACATTTATGCTATGCACAAAAATTGTATAGATGTATACATTCTATACATTTATCTATGCATAGATGAATACATCTACACTTTTATTATCTATGCAGTAGAATGTATAAATCTATACATTTATCAATTCGCACAATTATTCATACAAACATACATGCATCTATTAATACAGTAATAATATATATTCCTATACACTCCTGAGAGTGAGTGCACACAGAATATTTCATCTCTATGATTACACTATATCCACAATTATTCGATACCTACGGACCCCCTAAGCTAAATTTATATATTTTATTATTTTTTATTATTCATAACCCCACTAATCATAATTAGTATTTATCTTTCTCACTTCACGTTCATTCATTTTAATTTATTCAATTCATACACATTCAGATTTTATCTATTTGATCATTTTTTATCTATTATATGGTCCTATACAATTTTTATAGCCGCTATGCTCTTTTATTACTTTTTATTATTTTTATTATATTTTTTTATTTTTTTAATTTTATTATTTTATTTTTTAATATATTTTTGTATATTTCATTATTTTATTTTTATATATTTATATATATTTTAACATATATCATTTTCTATAATTGTTTATTTTTCATATTCTTTATCTATTATATTTTTATTTAAATTTATTTTATCTTTAATTTTTCATTATTTTATTTTGATTATTTTTATTTTCATTTTTAATTTTACATACATACATAACATATTTTTTATTCTCTTAATATCATACAATTTATCATTATTATCACTTATATTTGCTGATTATTACTTAATATATTCAAATTATTATTTAATTATGTAATCTATAATCTTAGCATACATTACAATATATACTATTAATTACATAATTATTATTATTATACGCATTGAATTATATATTATTTTATTCTGCTATAATTTTTTTTTATCTTATAATAAGATATTTATATAATAATGATAAATAAAACAGCTCTAACTCATTTTTAAAATTATCTCATTATTATTATTATTAGTTATTATTCTTAATAATTTATTATTTAAAATTTTAATTTATTATGATTAAAAATAGTATAATATTAAAAATGTCGAATAACTATAATATGATTACCGCATGATTCTGGATGATATTATTGATTATGATTATCATTTTATGATTATATTCATTAATTTTTTTAATTATTACTTACATATTATAAAAAAACAATTAAATTTTAAATTATAAAAAAATTGAATTTATTATTATTATATATTATTAGTATATATAAAGTTCATTATAAGATATTATTATATAAATGTAAGGTCGAAAAACATTCAATTACCGCTTTTTTATGTTATTTTTTAAATTAGATTAATTCAATTTTAAATTATTGAGCATTTTTTTATCTATTTATTTAAAAGAATCAAAAGAATAAATTTATTGTATTATCTAGTTTTAAAACACTTCTCATGTATAGTTTGTTTAATTTTATATATTGTGACTCATAATAGTATCTTGTTTAATTGAAGTATGGAATTGTCTATATTAGTTTATAAAAATAAATTATGTATAAATATTGATTAGTTGATTATATTAAGTTTAGTTATTGTTATTTTTATTATATTATGTTATAAATTATTTTTAATATATATTTACTATTTCTACCATTCTTAAATAATTTTTCATTAAATTATAATTATATTTAATTATTAATTATTAATTATATATTATTATATTATTAATTTATTGAATTTATTATTTATAATTTAAATTATAAATTAATTTATTTAAATAATATAATAATAATATTATTATTATTATCTAATTATTTTAAATTATATTTAATTATTATTATTATATTATATTAGTTATTTATTAACTTTTATTAATTATTATTATTATTTAGATTATTATTATATATTAATTTATTCATGATTATTATTATGTATTAATTATCTAATTATTTAATATATTCTGTAAAATTTTACAGTATGAAAAATATAAAGACGCTCAATTTTTGTTTACATTTAATCAACGAATAGAATAAACTAAAAATAAAATTAAATATATATAAGTACATGAAAGAGATTTTTCATATAACGTTTACATTATAAATTCTCTCTCTCTCTCTCTCTCTCTCAATATACTAATTTCATCTCTCTCTCACCTGACAATGCTTTACTACTGTATGCTTTCGCGTCATATCATACATCTCTCCACTCTTACTCTCTACTCTCTTCTCTTCTCTCTCTCATTCTATTCTTACAGTTAATCTAATATATTTTGTTATACAAATTATTCCTTGACTCAAGAATACTGTATATATAGGTGTATTAAAATTGCTACTAGTATTATCCCTTACTAATATTAATTATTACAATACTTCCTACATATACACCTATTCCCCCTCAACTTATATTATTAGAAATATATATATCATGTAATATTAACATACTGAGGAGTAGAGTAGTAGTGGAGTGAGCTGAGATTGATAGCCACTATAATATACCGTTACTACACTTATATAATATATTATATATTCTACTGTCAATAACTACCACTTCCTTAATATATATATTAATATACTAATACTGGTCTATATATAATTATATATATATTATATATACTGTATAACGGTATATATATATAATTAATATATATTATATATATAATATATAGTATATATATATATATATATATTAAGTATATATTATATATATATATATAATAATTTTAAACTTAAATGAGACAAAAACTCACTTCTATTAGTATAAAATAATGGATATGATAAACTAGGCCCTAAGTTCTACTATAATACAACTTACTATATATATATTATTTATATATACTGTGTTAAAAGCAGTAATCTGAAAGTAGTTGACTTCTATTCCTCAATTCTAATACTTCATATATAACAATATTAATAATACTATGCTATTATATTACGAAACATACCAGTGTTAGTATATATATTATTAATACGTATTAACTATAACATGCTCTAAACGTATAGATCAACAGGCTATACTCATAAGTTTTATCACAACGGCACTCACATGAATAGAGTGATATTATCATTTAACGTATGTTAACTAGTAAATCAGTCACACTCTCTATATATTAACTATCACTCTCACTACTATGCCATATACGTTATGATAGATCTCAACAATAATATACACTTAACCTGTATAATTAATATATATTATATATATATATATATTATAAGTATATAATATATATATATACTATATATATATTATTATTCATATATTATAATATAAATATTATATATATTATATATATAATTAATATATATATTTAATATAACATTATAATTAACTCACTTATGTCCATATACTATACTTTCATAATCACTATCTTGACCCTCTAATTTATCTTCTATGAGTGACCGGAAATACGTGAACTTGGACGAGCAAACTCATTATCTCTTATTTATCTAATTAATATAGGTATCAATCATAATAGTGATAGAATAGCTGTCAAGAGGAGTTGGCACTCGCATTATTCCTACCGTACCATTATGCGTCTAGCTACTACTCGCAATACTAACGAGATATAGTGCCATATTGACTCTCGAGCTTTATATACTAGAAATACTACACACATATATAATATTGTGTCAGCATTGAAAATCCCAGATATCAGTTACGTTATAAGTGGCTGCTCACTCCTTCATTATTTCATACCACTCATTATACTGACTCATCTTGTGGATACTACCTTGACATACTTCTGTTTTTCACTACATGATTTTTAATCTTCCACTCTTAAAACACCACGTTAATCATGCGCTAACACCTGTGATAGAATTTAGCGTTAGATAGTGTATAGGCTTATATAGGTATATATATGTGAGGGCTTTTCTCAGTACTATTTTACTCTAGAAATCCAGAGATAAAATTGAAAAGGTCTTAAAGTAAAATCAAGGAAATATTAAAGTAAAAAGTTAGCAAATGCTTTAAAGATAAAAGTTAAAAAGAAAAAAAAATAACTATACTAGAAAGCCTATAAACTACTTATATTACATATATATTTACAATATTAATATACTATATATATTATAATATTATATATTTATCTGATATATAATAATAAATCATGATACGCTACTCTATAATACTTATAAGCGTTATATAGTCCACGTACCTATATATAAATATCATATATGATATACTAACTTAATACTATCTTAATATATAATAACTCTCATGTATCTATATACTATCGACGCCTTAATATAATATTTATTATGTCAGCCTCAGCCCCCACTATTCACACTCTATATAACTCAGGACTATATGTACACATAGACTCTATATTATCTCACGTACTTTTATACGCTAACATTCTTTCATAACCTCAAAAATCAGCAATCTAAGTAGGTACTAACACGCGATCTAATGATATGTATTATAAAACTAAATTCCTAAATTTGACTAGACCTATTCACACTCTTACAACGGATGCTACCAAATATAAATATATAAATCTATATATATATCTATAAAATATAATATAATATACTAATATAATATACAGTAAATTTATTTCATAATAATATATACAATATAAAAAATTTAATTAATATTATAATAAATATCAAACTACATATACTATATAACCTACTTAATATACTTATTTATACTTGAGATATACATACGTATCTACTGACTAGATTACTACGTGTATCATCAACTGAGCGCGATCATCTCACTTAACGTATATCACACTCACTACAAGGTATAAGCATGTTACGGTTACTCACCTACTAATAATCTCAGCTCATAACTCACATATAATAATATAACATATATATATAATATATATATATTAATAATATATACTAATATAATACATATATAAATATATATATATATTAATATAATGATATATATATATATATATATATATATATATATATATATATATATATATAATATTATATATATAATTATATATTATATATAAATATATATTAATAATATTAATATATATATATATATATATATATAATATAATATATATAATATTAATTTAATCTAAGATTATTAATTATACTAATATATTATATTATATAATAGCTATATATAATATTAATTATATATATATTATATAATATATTATTAATATATAATATATAATATATATATAATATTATATTATATATTATATATATATTAATATATACTTATATACTATAATATAATATATATATATATATAATTTAATATATTATATATAATAATGTATATATACATATATATATATATATATATATATATATTATATTATATATAATATAATTTATATATTAATATATTATATATATATAGATATATATATAATTAATATATATATACTATATATATTATATATATATATATATTATATTTAATATATTATAATATAATATATATATAATATATATAATTATATATATTATTAATTAATATTATGATATATATTATATATACTATAATATATATATATTATATATATATAAATATTATTATACTATATATAATATATATATATATTAATATATAGTATATTAATTAAATATATATATATATTAATATATATATATATATATATATATATATATTTATATTATAATATATAATATAATATATATGATATAAATATATATTATTAATATATATACATATATATACTATACTATAATATATGATACTATATATATAATAATATAATATATATATAATATATATATATAATATTATAAATATATATAGTATATATATATAGTATATATATATTATATAATATTATATATATAATAATATATATCATATATATATATATTATTAATATATATAGATATTATTATAATATATATAAATATTATATATATATATATAAATATAATATATATAATATAATATAATGAATAATTATATATATTACTAATATAATATATTTAATAATAATATTATATATATGTAATTAATAATATATATATATATATATATATAGCTATAATATGAATAATATTATAATATATTATTTTATATATGTATATATAATATATATATATTATATTAATTATATATCCGCATAAATAAAACTCTAAACGGATATTTAAACATCCACATCTTTATCCGCATCCGCAAAAAGTTAAATCAGATATCCACGTCCATCATCTAATATAATAATAATGAGTCTAAAAATAGTTAATACCATAACAATAATAATAATACAGGCTAACAATACATATATCATACATAGCATACATTAACCAATTATCCATACATTTACATAATCAATTACAATATAACTAATATATATCCATATATAATATACATATATACTATTAACATAATACATATAACATATACAATTATACATACATTACATTATACTATACTAGCATGAAAATCTTACTACTAAAAATAAATTAAACTCATTTATTTCCAATACATATTCACATGAATTCACATTTCTTATATAAATTTTTAAAAATTATATTATTAAATAAATGCAACAAAAAACGACTGTCAATCATATTTATCATCATAAAATTTACTCAGCTTCTAAAAAAAAAAAAGAAAAAGAAAGTTATTTCAAAAATGGAGAAAGAAGTTATTAAAGATATTAAGAAGGAGCTTATTAGTTTTTACTTTTTAAATATAATTTAATATTTAAAATAGATAATCTATTTTCAATCAAAATTTGTACCTATTAATAATTAAAATTGTCTTTTAACTACTTATTATAATAATATTTTAATTATTTATATATATAATATATAACAAGACTCTGATTAGCTTTATATATGAATAGGACTTAAATTATATATTAATATATATATATATATATAGTATATATAATTATATTGGTATATATATAATAATAATACTTTATATTAATAACATATAACCACTACAGTAGATACTTTTTTCTACATATAAATATATATATATAATATATATATATTAATATATAGTATGATATATATGATATATATAATATATAAATAATATATATATTATTAATATATATAGTATTAATATATATTATATATTAATTATAATATATATATATATAAAATAATTAATAACATTTATATTAGTATTTATATATATATTTATTATTATAGGTATATATATAATATATATCAATACTATTATATATATAATATATATATATATATAGTAATATATATATATTAATTATATAATAATATATATATTATATATATTAATAATATATAATATATATATTAATATTAATTTATTATAATATAATATATATATATATATTTATATAATAATATTATATATATTAATAGTATATATATAATATATACATATATATATATATATTAATATATACTATTATATAATATATAATATAATATATATTATATATATTATATATTATTGTATATATTATTATAAATTTTTTAATATATATATATAATATATAAAGGTACTTTATGATTATTATTCTATACTACTACATAACCTTACTAACTCACAAACAAAAAGGGACTAGATGTTAAAGTTTGGAGTATATTCACGTATTTTATTAATGCTCAGCAAAGATAACTTATCATAACCACGCCATTTTTTTTTCATTTTAAATAATTCAATATTTATAATTTATTTTTATATTTTTTTCACTAGTGGAATAGATTATATAAAGTATAGTTAATAATATAATTAATAAATTTCATATATGTTACAACTGAAAATCATTTATAAATATATAAAGATTTTATAATTGTAATTAACAGTGTCATTAATGATTTTTACCTAATTATAATAATATCAGTGTTACAAGTTAAATATAAAGGTTTCAAAATTAAATAATATATATATGTATAAAATAAATTAACACTATTGTTTGGCAAGTACGTTCAATGTATTTTAGTGTAATGATGTCTATTTTCTTGTATCTTAAAAAATATATATTATTTTTTTATAAGATATACCATATAATCTACATATTACTTATAATACTATTAATCAAATATAATCTACCGTAGGTGAAATAAAAATAGAATACATTGCTGGTAATGCTGAGTAAAATAATTATATATATAGAGTAGCTAGTGAAAATATGTAAACAAAAAAAAAAAAGATAAATAAATAAACAAAACAATAAAAAAAAAAATAATCTATCAAAAACTACAATAGTACTACAGGGAAAAGGAATAACATTCTTTGGAACTATATAAGATCCTTGTATAAAATTATTTACATAAGCGAAAAAATAGTATATAAAAAAAATAAAAAAATCAAAAAATAGAATATTATTGTTTTATACACTAATGTATAAGCAATATGTAAAGTAGTTAGTGAGTACCATATTTAGGAAGACCTTTTATACGTTACTCGATTAAATAAATAGATTTTCATATTAATTTTTTATTTTATATTATTCATATATTAATAATATATTAACTCACTTAAATGAATACCCAAGTGATATAACACGCTACTACGTATGGCAGGAGTCGGTAGGGTCTCTCGGCCTTCCGTAGTGAGATAACTAACGGTATATATATAGTAGGTATGAGTATATATAGTAGGAACTAATTCCCCCCCTCCGGTATATAGTAGCTGAGTCTCCTAGTGAGGAACCTCACCTCAGTCTACTTTTGAGTATTTGTAGTAGTCGCTCTAGTGAGGGAGGTTTCACACCGTCACACCCTTCTCTCTAACTATTTGAGTGAGATATGGGTAATACTATATACAAAAACTCTTCCCCTTCCGGGCTCTTTCCCGC
>JABUQX010106851.1:0-5000 GCA_015478945.1 Trachelipus rathkii | reverse complement strand
AAAATGACCAAGTCCTTTAATTGAAAATGCTCTATTTGCCAAGAATGGAATACCTTGCAAACGCAACGGAGGAGGTGGAAAGGTTTTATACGTAAATAAAACAACAAGAAAACCAGAAAAGATTTATCACCTCTACAAAAAGGGTCAATGAGGCGTTGATGGTAAGGGTTAAAAATTTTTACGATCTATTTCAAAGTTTGCACAATTATTTTACTGTGAATATAGCAATGTTAGGTTTTAAGTTCTATATACTTCCTTGTAATCGTATAACAAAACATGCTACACCGTTTTATTGTATTCTGTTATGGCTTTTGAATTGTTTTTATTTAATTATTTATTTATTTTTTTGTAAAGATTATACAGAAAATACCAGCAACATTGAAATTATAACTTTAAACTTTATTAAGCTCTAAGTAGGGTATGAAAATTGTCCAACTGTATAAAGTAAAGTTAGCTCTTTAATAGTACAAATTTCGTTAACTATTTAGTAGGAGACTCCAATAATATCTGCAACATAATTGAATTAGACTTAATAAGTTACGACTCACATAGTAGATTCGTACTTCTTGAATTTGAATTTGATTCCCCTTTAATTTGTTATAAACTGTTTGCTATAATTATTGTTATTATTTCATTATTGTCATTGATCATTGTTGTCACTGTATGTTTGTCAATAATGTTGTCATCATTATTTGGTCAGTGTTTCTGAATGTCATCGAATTTGAATTTGATTCGTCTTTAATCTATCACGAATTATTATTATTATTATATATATTTAATAATAATAATAATAATAATAATAATAATAATAATAATAATAATAATAATAATAATAATAATAATAATAATAATAATAATAATAATATAATAATAAAAATATAAATAAAAATAATTAAAATCTTGGCAGTATATTAACTTTGAAGAATGAATAATAATAATAATAATAATAATAATAATAATAATAATAATAATAATAATAATAATAATAATAATAATAATAATATTATTATTATTATTATTATTATTATTATTATTATTATTATTATTATTATATAAGTTTTACTTTTAACTTCTAATTCTCTAAATATTTTTTTCTGATTTTCATTTAATTTTCTTAATACTAGTCTAGAAAATAGTTTGCATAGAAAATAAGAGGCATATTAAATTTATTAGTTTCTGACGGTTTCGTCCGTAAACTTCGGACATCTTCAGAGTTTCGTTCTAACATTTGAATGAATTATAATACAAGATTTAAAAAATTTAAAATTACAAATTAGATTTTAGAATTTTAAATTTCAATTATATTTAATTAAGTGACAATACGTTGAACTTTATATTAATGTCTGGTTTTAAATGTTTTATATAGTAAGCCTCAGCTAT
The DNA here is from genome assembly GCA_015478945.1 of Trachelipus rathkii. Classification (NCBI taxonomy): domain Eukaryota; kingdom Metazoa; phylum Arthropoda; class Malacostraca; order Isopoda; family Trachelipodidae; genus Trachelipus; species Trachelipus rathkii. The sequence continues at coordinate 3,620 of JABUQX010106851.1, read as the reverse complement.
TTTCAGTTTTTGAGCTTCGCATGATTTTGAATGACTGTGAGATATCAGGTATAGCATTATTCACATGCTCAGTGTAGAAATGTTCATAGATTTTACTTGGTTTAAAGGGATGCTGGTCTGCACTATCTGTTAATCTATTAGTCGTGTAACCAATATACGTCGACGTACAGTCAGACTCGGGGCATGCGAATTGGTACACGACATGGTGATTAGCTTAAAGGACATCCTTAATAGGAAAACAGGAAGAAACTTTTCTGGTTTTTTGGTATTGGTTAACTGCGATTTTTGAGATGCTTGTAGATTTAATGTGGGTGTTAAATAATGCGCGAAGGCATTTTTCCTCTTTATAAAAGTCTTTGCATTGAAGTTTTTTAAAATAAATTAAATGCTTTCAGAGATATTATTCGTATTGTCCGGTTTTTTATAGAGTTTGTTGATGGTTTTGTTGATTAGTTTTTCCTTATAGATAATGGGTGGTTACAGTTGATCAGGTTCTGTTTAATTCTTTGAACTTTAACATCAAATGATTCCCAATCTGAACACAATTTAAATACTAATATATGAGTTGTTTTTACAATTTGAATTCTTATATACTTCTGGGATCAGTTAGGAGCTGTAAATTAAGGTTAACAGGAACCATTATCAGTTGCTTGACGTGTATGCCCTGTAGAAAAGTTCCATCCATCATTAATTTTGATTTTAATATCTCAAAAAAGTTAATAATATTATTTAGAATTGTTTCAGATTTAACTATAGGCAAGAAAGGTTTTGCAAGCGGTTGATAAACTGATTGAAATGTCGTTATGGTACTTTCAAAGACTACAAAGGTGTCGTCAACATATCTTACATAAAAGACTGGGGTTAAAGTATTGTTTTCCTCAACAAATTCCATTTTCTAGCCTCCGCATGTAAAAGTCACGAATGTAGGACGCCCAGAGGTGAACCATGGGCAACACCATCTTTTGCAGTAGAAAACTATCTTGAAATTTGAAAGGGTTTCAGTACAACATATTAATAGTAGGTCCCTCATATGGTTTTCGGAAATGTCATGAGGAGGTGGATTATAGAATGATAAAACATGTTAATTATAATATCTCATGGTTTCTACAACGGGGACATTCGTAAATAATGATTCAACATCACAGAGAAGCAAGCGTTCTGAGTGCCTAAGTGTTTAGCTGAGATAGTTACATAGGGTTTCATATTAGATTTGACAATAAACGTGCTAGTTCTAAGTAAGACGTATTAAGGTATTGCAGGGATGCAGCAATAGTCAGGAAGTGACAGTACCACCACATTGATATTACGGGACCAGGGATGGGTCTTTTCAATTCTTTGTGTATTTTGCGGTAGTCCAGTTATATATATCCTTCATTGTTAATGACCAGTTCGTTTTAATTTTGTTAGAGAATATTTGGTTCTTATTTCCATGAGCTATTTGATTTATTTCTATTGTTTAGGATCATTATTAATGTTGGTGGAGCTATGGTAAATTTGTTAACGTCATTCAAGATATTTTTAAGTTTTAGTGTCATAACTGGTTTTATCATAATCACCACTCCTCCTCCTTTGTCTGGTCTTTTGATTACTATGTTTGGATTCTGTTTGAGGGTTGATATAGCCTCATGGTCTTCATTAGAAAGATTTTTGTAATTTTTGTCTTTAAGAAACGAATTTTCAACCAAGTTCACCAGACATTAATCTCTCTCACTTTCAAAGCTTATCCCGATATTAAGTTCACTCACTTCTCAAAAGTTATTCTCACTTCAATCCTATCCACACCTCGGATTTATTCACATCTTAAGCTTATTTATCCATCAAAAGGGCTGATTCTCCAACCACATTCGCATCACAAACTTGTTTACACTATAAGACAAGGTATTTCCTCAAGCGCTGTAATTGGAGATGTGTCTAAATTTGATATCATTATTTAATTCGCGAAGTTCACGGTAAAGAAAGATGATTGAAGAATAAAAGTAAAAATTATTCAATGATCTCCTAAAAATTAATAGGGTTTGTCCTGTTTCTTTTTGAAGCTTGCTGCTTTTTAACTTTTGCTGGAGTATTTCATTATCAAGCAGTTTTAGTTGAAAGTTTTTTTAATTTCATTATCTTGTAAATTTCTATTATACAATCTTATCTTTAGAAAGTTTGGAAGAAGCTGATTGTCTTTACAATAATTTAGAAATTCAATGTCAGCTTTTGTTTTATAAGATTTATTGAAGATTCATTAAAAATAAAACAAAAATAAAAGTTCATTTAATTTTCTAATTACTTCTCTTAAGATCAGGATTTCAAGAACCATTTAAAAGGTTCTACTTCAAAAGTCACCTCTACCCCTTTACCTAATAGTTCTCTATATTTTACTGATTTAATTATGAAATACAAAGATTTAAAAAATTAAAATTACAAATTAGATTTTAGATTTTTACATTTCATATTATATTTAATTTAATTGGTTACACGACTAATAGATTGACAGATAGGGCATACCAGCACCGATTTAAACCTAGTAAAATATATGAACATTTATTCACGGAACATAACAAAACAACTATACCTGATATCTCACAGTCATTCAAAATTTTGCACTCCTCATGCGAAAGCTCAAAAATACTGAAAATAGCTGAGCTGACTATATAAAACATTTAAAAACCAGACATTATATAAAGTTCAACGTATTGTACCTATTAAATTAAAATATAAATTGAAATGTAAAAATCTAAAATCTAATTTGTAATTTTAATTTTTTAAATAATTGTATTATACCAAAATACCAAAATGGTCTTCCCAGTTATTTAAAACGTATTGTTAGAAATCGAACTCTGAAGTATTTGCCGAAGTTTACGGACGACACCGGTCAGAAACTGAATAAATTTAAACATGCCCTCTATTGTTCTATTGCAACACTAATTTTCTAGACTAGTATATAAGAAATTAAATCTAATTAAGTAAAAAAAAAATATTTCTGCCTGATGCGAAAGTTAAAAGTTAAATTATATTAAAACAAAATGATATTGAATTTCTATATATTATTATTAATTATTATTCATTACTATTATAATATTATTATTATTGTGTTAATTTATTATTATTAATTATATTTATTATTTTATTATTATTATTATTTATATTATTATTATTATTATTATTATTATTATTATTATTATTATTATTATTATTATTATTATTATTATTATTAATAAAAACTTATTATTTACTTTTCACTTTCTGTATGCGAATTAAATCTAATTAATAAAAATTCAAAAAAATCACAGCCTGATGCGAAATAATATTTAAATAATAACTGAAAAAAAACAACTCATTATATTTATTTGCTTTCTATATGCATTAAAAAAATAATAAAAAATTCTCTTTTTATAGAAAATTTGTGACGTCATATCAATTGCATGAAAAAAAAATTTTCTCACGAATTTTTAACTTTCTTTTAATATACGTAGATAATAATTACAACTCAATACGCAATCTTTTTTATAACAACTTTAAATAATAGATTTTTAATATGGAGTTGTAATCTTCATAAATGTTTAATATTGATCATTCTTTTGATGATCTTTCAGAAGAAAATGTTGAAAAATGTTTTCCTCAAGATGAGGTTG
>JABUQX010106850.1:67500-79542 GCA_015478945.1 Trachelipus rathkii | reverse complement strand
CTATTTATTTTTATATGAATACCAGCATATGTTTCATAATCTTCGATGACATTAAACTTAAAACGTCAGTAGATAGCCAGTTTTGAGAGGTATCGCTCAGAGACTCCTAAATCAATCCCATCTATTAGACTACTTTGAGACACTCTCCTGGATGACCATGATAAGATACTTATTGTAATTTGGCTATGCGCCACTGCCTATACAGTATATTAATACAAATATCCTCTTGCTTTTCACAGTTATCAATAGCATGAGCATTGTTAAAAATGCATTTATTTATAATTATGCAGTACAATTTAACAGGTTAATTTACTAAAAAACAAAAATAAATGCTAGATTCTTAACATACAGTACTATTATGAATTACAGTGCATAAATAATATATTACATGGTAAGAAGTAAAATAATTCCTAATATATTATTATTATTATAAATATATTAAACAATAAAATAATAATTTAATTGAAACTTCACACTGAAATGAATTACACGTGCAGTCAATAAGGCATCACTTCTATAAATCACAAATGTTAGATCTTATCTCACGCTTTCCAGATTTTGCTTTTTGCCTCTTTCTTTCTTCATTATATTACTCTCTACATCTCTCATTCCATGCACTTACGTAACAGTGCTATGTGCTATCATCTCATCATAATACATTTATCTTATATCTAAGGTCTCCAAGCTTTCAAAGCTTATATATAAGGAGTATTTCATTTTATATTAATTCAATCAAATAAATATTTTCGAAAGAAATTTTTTGAAGTTTTATTAAATCTTATCTATATTAAAATAAGAAGAAAAAAAACATAATTATTATACATTTACTTTATCATTATATTAATTATATATATCTATCTATTAAAGTATATTTTAGTTAATATGTAATCTATATACTCTATACTATATATATAATATTACTAATTATTTCATATAATAATATATATTAATCATATTTTATATTATATCTATTTTCTATTATTACTATTATAAAATATTATTATTACTACTAATTATAAGATTATATATATCTATCTAACTATTATTTATATATATATATATATATACTATATATATATAAACTTTAATATATATCTCATTTATAATATTATAATATTATATATTCACAAGCATCAATAATAAAACTTCTTTAAGGTATATATATATAATTATGTTGTATTTAACTAATAAATTATAATTATCTCTCTCCATAAGAATATAATACCATCACATTCACAACCATAGCTTGTCGCCATAGCCACAGGATCAATCTAAATACTGTACAAGTACAATCGGCAGTTCTCATGTTTTTTCGCATGTGAAATAAGATGCGTAATAGGTATGCCGAACATCCACGCCTTAGAACGCGGTAGCAAGCTATATCTCAAGTCTACTACGTCGAGTCATGAAGCAGGCTTGCAAATCTAGGCCTAATTATTCTTAGAACCTTCCACTTGCTCAGAAACCTATACTAAATACTTTCCTGACTCAAATTAATCACTCCTAATAATCGGGATTAAGTCAGGCTATGTGGTAATTATATATAATAAATATATATATATAAATAAAATATATTATATACTATAATATATATATATATTAATATAAAATATAAATATATATATTTATATCTAAATGATCTTATATTTATATATATATATATATTAATATCTTATATATATAATATAATTATATATCTATATCTACGGTTAATACATATTAATAAATTAATATATTATAATATATATATAATAATATATACTTATCTATAATATATATATTACTATCTATATATAACTAATATATATTATATATCTTATTAATATATATAGTATTAAATAGTCATGGAGTACATAAGACATCTCTACACTTCTCACTTCTCGTTGCGATTTATATAAATTAAATTAATTCAATCTCCACTTACATTATAGGTATAGAAAATAATCTACCCTATAGTATATACATATAGATCTTAATTAATATCTATATATATATATATATCTATAATACTATATATATATCTATATTATCTATATTATATTATATACTTAATATATAATATATATATAATGATACGATTAATTATATTACTATACGATATATCTATAATTATATATTAAAATAAATTATAATGATTATTAATTCTATTATAATATTAATATTATTATATTATAATAATCTTATTGCAGACAGAACTATTCAGTTATTAAATATATTCAGTTATTATTTATATATTATTAATTATATTCTTATTATATTAGTTATATATTATTAATTAATATATTATTTATTATTATCATTTTATATTATTATTATTTTATTTAATTATTATTATATAATATTCTTGAATAAATTAGAAATAAGACGAAGAATAACAGGTTCTTATGATATTTACATCATTTAAATAAGATATTACTGAAGTGAAACATACATATCTTTATAATTCTTTCTTTTATAGTTATTTTTAAAATGAAATAAGTTTATTAAAAATTATATGAGGAATAAGATCAAATTTTAAATATATCTTCATTTTACAAAATTAATTAATGCTAATGTCTTTATACCCCCTTTAACTATAATTTGTCTAATAATAGATCATCCATCACTAACAATCAAATTCTTACAATTATATATTACTCATCACTAAATTTTTTTGTCTGACGCTAGATTAAAATGCTGTCAATAAATATCGTCATGAACAACTGTAATTATGCTTTTTTACACTTGTATGCGCTTATAAGGAATGGTAGATTGTTATTCTGTATGTTTATAAAATCACTAGCAAGTTCACATTTCAGGCTATTCCAGTACTTTCTTTCAAATTGTGGGTTTTCATCTAACAGGCTAATTTGGACGTCTAAGGAGATTTATTTAATTTCTTCTTGCATTTTTATGTAATTATCTTTCTTCACGTTTTCTCCATCAATTAGCTAGTAAGTTATTTTTTATCAGTGCTCCATATATAATCGTGCAGGTATCTATTAATAAAATTTTTCAAAGGTGAGCTAACCCTAGCTTATCTTGTAATTTAAAGAAGATATAATCTATAATATTAAAGAATCTAATATAGCCTCTTTATTTTTAGTATTTGTATTAATATGTATACTGTGCTGGTTTTTAAATTATATTGCATGCATAATGTTCATTAGTATATTAAAACTGTCATCAAATACTATTCTACTTGAGTTGGAAATACATACCGACTATGTAGTTATTTTACCGAACAGTAAGTAGCACTAAATTATATTTCTACTTGTTTCACTTTAAAATTCATTCTTTAAAACTAAGAAGACAATTAAGACATTAAGCATATCTAGTAAGATATAGATAGTACAGTAAATAGACCAACTATTGCGGACCTATTGCGTTGAACTGTCCTCAGTCAAACTTCATTCGGGACACACCCACAACACATCCGGGCGGTCATAGGCTATTCCGCAAATCCACAAAGCCGAGACGGGAGGGTGGCGAGAGGTGGTGGAGGGGTGGAGCAAGATGGCGAGGCAAGTGGGGGGCGTGGGTGGCGAGGGAGGACGGAGATGAGGGTAGAGAGATATGATAAGCTGCGTTGCCCCGCCCCGTTTCCTCCGCCTTACAAGCCATGCCACAAATTACGCCATTATATGAAGTACCAGACTTATGGTCACACATACCTGTTGACTAGTTGACGAGGCAGATTGATAGTTATAATAAAAACACAAGTGTGAAGCGCCTCCGATTTGGCTTCGTCAATTATATTACTATATCTGCAATACAAGCAGAGGGGTGGCAGCAAGGCAGCATCCATCCAAACGACTCGAGCAAGCACGGTATATTTATCGCTTTGGATTATTTCAGATCCACCACACCATCACTAATCGACGTCAACTACTGGCAGAACCTATCCTCAAAATTTTAATTATGAGGTTTTGCTGCTAGTAGAAGCAGGGTTCGTAAAGTTGGTGAGCGTTATCTCAATATACGAAGGTGGTAAGTTTTAATCGTTGTCGCCAATGAAAGAGTAGGCAGTCTCTTTTTTTTGATAGAAATTCACACGAATAATTTATCTTCGAACCACCTAGACGATTTAGAGAGAAAAATGTGCGCATATGAGTAAATTCATCATTTGTTCGATATTCACATAATTAAGTGGATATCTTCTCGAGATAATAACCATTTGGACATTTCTGTACTAGTTTGCACTAGAAGTATGTTGTTACTTGAGAGTGACGTCATAGTTCAATAGTTAAAGCCTCTGCGCTGTATCCCGGACTGCGCACTCTATCTCTACCTAGATCGCACACGATCTTTATTACAGTTTAATGTTAGAAATAGAAATCTACGTTGAATAAATAAATAGAGCGTATAGAGACACGAAGGCACACTACCAGTCACTCGTTATAAGTATGCACAGTCTAACTGCCTGCGTTATATCTTGTGAGAACTAGGAGAGAGACACCATCTTCAACCTGTTGTCATCCTTCTAGGACGAAGTCTATCCCAGAAACTCAGTTTCGAATATATATTACTGTTATAGCACGAGGGCAGAAAGCTAGCGGTGTATGTAGTCAAGGCTGTTTAGATCGAAACAGCCTGCGTTCGCCCGCCGACCCGGTGAACGTGTTCCTTACTCAGGCTCGACAAAGCTGGTGTATATTATCAGCGCGGCGCTTTGTCGCAGTTGGTTTATATCTTCGAGAGATCTTGCTCTGTATTACCTCTCGGAGTTAGCAGACACCTGTTCTCGCCGACTTCTCTCGCTCGTGCGCTGCTCAGCCGCTTCACAGGCTCAGCGGAGACAGCTTACTGTACTACAGTCGACGGAAAGAAACGAATAAAATACGAAACACTGAGCTAATAGTCTAGTGGCGCCACGAGACGCCGTCGTCCACCACTACACAGCCATTAATGAGTAGTCTGTTAATGTTTGAATCAACGCAAGCTACGACTAAAGAGATATGACAACTAATATTAATGCTATAGGGCTATACATCACAAGTGAATGTGGGTGATAGCTGGAGAAACTAAGTCGACGCGTGTTCATAAGATTTATAATACCTCGATGCTTTGGATAGTGTAAAAATAGCATTCGAGCAAGACACTTAAAATATATTATAATACAGTCAATGTTACGTCTAACATAGTACTTTAAGAGGGAATAGGATACCCCAACAATCAAAGATATCGAGTAATCGAAGTATATCTGATATAAACGCGCTTGCAACCCGGATGTCTTGTCTCAGGAGAAGTTTCCGTTACAGGAGAAACTGGATTCGATATGTGTACATCTCTTGATTCCGGCGTATTACTAAGAGACGTGAGAGTAAGAAAGTGGTTTCACCCGCAGTGATCTGAATTTCCCAGGCACGAAGTTAATGTGTCGATAGTTAGATGGTATAAGAAGCCGGTGCTACACTATTAGAAGATAAAGATATGAGATATCGAGTGTGCTTTTGAATCTAGAAGGAGGTCTGTTGAATTACGCAACACTACGACGACATTAGATGTTGGCCTTAGGGCACGGTGATCAAGTTTACATGACGCGCACACATTAGAAATATCGAAACTCTACACTCTGGAGCAAGGTGACCATTTCACACGGGGTCTAATGCTCTGAAACGTTACTATCAACGATACCGGAAAAGGGCCTAGCATACTCGCGTCCCCACTGGCTAAATAGTGACCAAAGACTCCTAGAGATCGCCTGATAAGGCGCTATCTGTTCCAGCGTCGAGAAGAGGATTTAAAAGCTACGAGCCAAGAGGAGTTGAGTTATTAAGTTAGTCAAGAGTATGCAACTGCTATTATTATATGGGTATCGTATGTCTACCTGTTATGGAGAAGATGCACGCCAGCGCACTAAGCATGACATGGGAGCACGGAACGGGATGCTTTCAGGACGGTTTTAATGCGTATGTATATCGTGCGCAACTGCAGGCCCGAACAGATTATTGTACAATGATAGGTCATAGTACCTCAAGTAGGATATAGCGCCTTTTGTTGGCAATTTGCACGATTTGCATATGCTCGCTTTTGAGCGTAACACGTGTAGAGACAATGTACTCGCCTCTGCCACAGCTCTCTACGCTGAGTGAACTTCGTCTTGGCAGTGATGGGCTGCATGGATCTTACTATTTTTAATCCTTAGAGCTAGCCACGCTATTAGATTTCTAGTCCTTAATGGCGAGACCAATGTCCTCGGCACTATCAGCCCCTGGACTTTCTGAAGGAGAAGAACAGAATTTAGTCGCGAAAAGGAATGATGCCATTCCATACAGAGCGTCCACCACGACCTGTAGGTTTGGCAGACTTAATTCGTAAGAGCCGAAGCGGTTGCTAGTTATGATCCGAGCTATGCAGTCTGCCTTCCGAAAATTATATATTCGAAGGTAGTATAGCCTGATGACGAAGAACACAACATCAGATGCCTGAGAAGCAAGTAGACCAGAAAAATAGCGAATGAGAGGTGGGTATTGAGCTGTTGGAGGACCGGTTATTTTAAATTAATGAGATATTTAGAAAAGGTGTATAGTTGTATGTCAATTCTAATCAAATTAAGAACTTAGAGATCTAAATTGTGTTTGTTTCTATAGACGAGAAGGGACTACGTATAGAGATTAAGGTCAACTCCTGATCGTACACAGAATGGTATTGAGTTGATCGAATCCGAGAATGTGGTGTATGTTCTTTTGTTAAGTTTGTGTACTAATAGATCGGTCATCAGCATATATATATGCTTGTATTTGATTGTGTGTGCATCTACCTCCCTACATCTCTAATTCAAATAAGAGAGATACAACCAACTGCAGTGGTGTGTCATTGAAATCGTAAAATAGAGGACCTCAAAGTATTGATGAGAAGATAGTACCCAGCCTCCAGTGAGAGTAGTAAGATTATCAGAAGAGTGAAAATCTGTTTACATTCCGGAGAACAGTAGTCTCAAAGTAATAGATTATTGTAAGTAGAAAGGAAGAAAGGATTTTGTCAAAGCCACGAGAGAGATAAATACTGAAAGATGTGTTTCGTGTAATATATACAGAGAGATTTGTTTTGAAAAACATCGGAGTACTGCGTTGTCGTTATCTATTATTAATGCACACAGATACTTCGAAACCGCTAATAAGCGTGGCGAGATTATGAGATCACAAGTTCTTTATGCTGTAGGCGTAAAGATATACACGATCAGTTAGAAGCGATGATTAATTCGCTCATACTGAGTCTACAAGAGCAAAAGGGTGATGCGGCCTTATGAGTTAGAGAGCAGCGATATTATTCACGAGAGCATAATTAGTATGTAGAGTCGCGGGTAATAGCTGGTCAAAAGTTAACTAATGTTCCGCTACGCAAATACTGACCATCATTTAGACATCAACCAATAAAATACCTATACTTTTTTTTGCTCCAGCAGACAACACACTCGGACACACACAGATAAGATACAGAGATAAGAACAATATTAAAAATAAAATTGGAGAAAAGGGTATTAATAATAGAATTATATTCACAAATACAAATTAAAAACTTATAGTACTATAGTTACAAATGTAAACTGCTTACTAAGTTACAAAAGAAAAATATATAAAACTATAAACCTTATATTAGTACTTATACTTACTAGGGTAAGGCATATACTCTTATTAATTATTGTTATAATACAATAAATCTAAAACTTGGTTAAAAAAAAATTTAAAACTAAACTTATCTTTTAAAGCGCCACACGCAGACCTCGCCGAAACGAATAACGATTAAATTAGCACCGGTCAATATATTTATAAGCATTTCAATTAAACAAATCTTAGATAATAACTTATCTACCTTATCTAATCAATCTGTCTGAGTGATCTAATCGCATTAATAAAGATAAATAGAGAAAACGGTTATGATGATGGCCAGAGAGAGCGAAGATAGTGGTGAATATAGGGGAGACCGGTTTAAACAAGTGAACAAGTTTAAATACCTGGGGTTGTATTCAACGATTAGGGGAGACAAGATGATGAGCTGGGGGAAAAAGTGGGATGTTCTCCTGAGACTTTGGAATCTTACCCCAAAAACTATTCCTACGAATGTATGGATAATGTGTCTGACAAAAACTTCGGCCCTAACAGATGATCACAATCGATACCGGCCCATACATTACAAGAAAAAGCTTACTGATGTCTAAATTCTATCATATCATGAAGATTGGCGTCTGTCCATCGATGTCCTTTGTGGGTATTTATTATAAATGTAAAATATCATATTAATTTTATATCTTATAAACCCAGATCTATTAAATTAATAATTTCTTAGCTACGATAAACATTTTTATAAATATAATAACATGTAAATATATAATATCTATGTCTTTTTTTATATTAAAGAATCATTATAATAATAAATCTCGCATTAAGCAAAGAAAAAGTATAAATAAAATAGTCTTATTCTCAAATGTCTCAGAAATAAGTTAGAGTAAATATATCTATATTTCTGTCATTATCTATCAAATCTAATAATAATGTATATTCACTATTTGGACGCACAGATAATTTGAGATACTCCAACCTATAATAAGATAAGATTAATTATAGTTATACACAATAATAAATTTTATATAAAAGTATAAAAACATATATATATATTTTATTTATAGTATAACCAAGTAAAACCTAAATATTAGATAAATGCAGATAAGTTATGTAGTAATCTGTTTGATAAATCTCAATTAGAACTCCTCTATGGAACTTTAATTATTATTTATGTAGATGACATTTATGAGAAGTTTATTATAATGTCTTCTGTATAAGCTGAAAAATATGAAGATAATCAATTCATTTATATAAATTATTTATATTAAATAATATATATTATTATTATGTATATTAATATTTATATAGTTATTCGGATGACATTAATGTATACTTTTCCTTTATTAGGTAGGTATATAAATTTTTCTAATAAGCTACTGTATAAGATAATGATTAAAAAATATTTTGTCCTTTACTGTCTCCTGTACATATAAGTAGTTTATTATAATTATACTTCTTGCCTCTTTGCTACTTTTGGCATTGGGATATTTTGGATTAACTTCACTTGGTCACTTATATATAATAAGTACTACATTCTCCATATATCGCTGTTAATTACACTGTGTATAAGATTGAATGGTTAATACCTGTTAATTTATCCTAATAACAGAAAAAAATCAAATAACCTCCATTCAATATATTATCATAAATACTCTACCACCTCATAAATATATAGAAGATACTTATAATCTACATCCGGCTGAAAATATTTTACATACCGTCCTCTCCGGTTGCATTTTTAGAAAGAATGTAATCAATATTTGAGTATTGCTACTAGCACTTAAAATTATCTATAATGTAGCAAAGAAGGAAATGAATCGAATCGATTATATATTATATTATATAATTATATATAAAAATATTATCATATATATAATATATATATATATATATATATATATATATACCCATCGAAAAACGATATATAATAAGATATTGCTCATCAACATTTATTTCGGTATCCAACTCTGAACCCAGACTTATTCACTATGCTTAATATTACAAGTATACTACAATGGTTTCAAACAACGTGTAACGTTTAAAATTGGCCAAAATGATATATTCTAAACGTACAATTATGTACCATAATATAATTTATAATATTTATAATATATTATATATACACTATACACTATATATATTATATATATATACATATATCTTAGGTATATATAATATATTATATATATATATATATATTATATACATATATTATATATATAATATATATATATATTATATCTATATATCTATATAATTAGTAGTATATATATATAACTTACTCGCTAAATCTAAATAAGTGAGCAGAAAAAACACGCAATATTTAATAGGTAGCAAAGTGATTGTATAGAGCTGTTGGTATATATAGAGAATAATATATATTAATGATATATTTAAAATTATAAGTAGTATATAATATAAGAATTATAAGTGATTGTGAAATCATATTTATTATGCATCGTATAAGATAATGGATAAATTATATATATAAGCGTAAGTAGGTGGGTTAGATATATATTATTTATATGAGATAGTATATAATAGGTACTTTTTAGTGGTTGACTCATAGGGGTTATAAGGTATGGTATTTAGTTATTAGAATTTGGGTTCTAGGTTGCCAGCACCTTTACAATTGGGTATTTTCATATTAATAATAGTTTCGGTATTACTAAAGTTAGCTTGGCACAAAAGTAAATTTCAAAAAATGTGAGGTCTAAAAACAAATTCGAGGGCTGAACAGCACCAACTCCAAATTTTGGGTATTTTGCAAGCCTCACATTTCTCAATTTTCTATAACTTCGGTTGTACATAAGATAGAAAGACAATTTAAAACATTTTAAAGGAAAAAAATAGCTCCATCAAAATGCATAGAATAAAAAAAAGCTATCAAATAAAACTTTTGGATTTTTGGAAACGTCTCTTTCTTCAAAGTTTCATAACTTTTGTTCTTATTAAGAAAGAATAAAAATTCAAAGTTCATTTTAAAGGAAAATAATAACTCTATCAAAGTGTTTAGAATGTAAAACTTTCAGAATAAATTTAAAAATTTCAAGGTCCTGAAACAAAATTTCACCTAATCTAGCCTATCGTATCCATAATAAACCTAACCTACCCAGTCAAAATAAAAAGAAACACAGTTAAATAGAATGAAAATACCGTTAATCAGTTAATTTGAATTTTTTATAGATTAAAAAAAAATCAAATTTCGACATTTTAACGTAAATTAGTTCAAATCAATGAAAAATATTTATATTTATAATATTTTGGAATTGTCCAATCATTTGACTTGAATTTTGTTAGAAATTATAACTTTTAATACTTTCTCATTATCATGACTTTACTAATAATACCCCATAGTTATTTCACTTCGATTAACACCTTCACATTATTATGATTTTTACTAATAATATAAAATAGTTATTTCAATTCGATTAACACTCTCATTATTATGATTTTAACTAATAATACCCAATAGTTATTTCGCTTAGAAAATCGCTTAAGTTAAACTCTCAAAAATTTAATATGTTGTTTCTATGACTGAAATCTTTATCGCATTATAATTTGAGACAAATCTGTTGAATAATAAGACACTTTTCCTAAATCCTTGAATTTTCCAAATTTTCAAAGTAATATTTCATATCATTTGACATTAACATTTTTTTTTTTTTTTTTTTTTTTTTTTTTTTTTTTTTTTTTTTTTTTTTTTTTTTTTTTTTTTTTTTTTTATTTCTAGATATAATAATAATGTTTCTATTTTGTATTTGTAATGAAATTCCTATTTTCTTTATAAATTTGTTATAAAAATATATTTTATATATATTATTTTTTAGGTTATATTGAACTTATTCCCTACTTTCAAGGAAAAAGTATAAACAACCTTCCTAACTATAAAAAAAAAAAAGCGTCTAAACGTTAGATCAAAATGTTTGTCGATTCTATTCTATATAATAAAAATAATAAATAATTAAAAAAATTAACAGTTAAAATAATAATTAATTAATAATGAGATAATAATAATATACAAGTATGATAATAATTAATAATGGGAATGTTAGAAGTATAACAATAATAATAATAATAATAATAATATAATAATAATAATAATAATTATTATAATAATAACTATGTAAATTATAATAATAAAATAATAATAATAATATAATAGATAATATAAATATAATAGTATAATAAGAAGATAATTATTGAATATTAATAATAATTAAAAATAAAGGCGTATATAATGATAATAAATAACAATTGTTCTATATAGAATTAAGCGCTATAATAATAAAATCTATTCTAATAATAAAATATAATACTTATAATACAATTATAGTATATAGTAATGAATATAATAATAATAATATAAATAATAATAATTTAATAATAATAATATAATAATATAATAATGAATAATAATAATAATAATAATAAGTAATAATAAGTAATAATAATAATATAATAATAATAATACTAATAATATTTAGATGACAACCAT
>JABUQX010106850.1:15000-60000 GCA_015478945.1 Trachelipus rathkii | reverse complement strand
TGCCATTCGCAATTTCTATCATCTGCATATCGTTTCCTTTTAATCCAACTATTCCTAATATTTAACTCAGACACTTGTTTCCACTGATCAATCTAATATACACTTACTCGGAGACTGTCACTTCGCAACCATAACATTATCTTATAAGGTTTACTTTCAACCTCTTTTACACACCTACCAAATTCTATCTACAACATTTCAAAAATCTCTTCGATTCGACACCAAACCAATCACCATTATACATATATATATATATAATATATATTATATAATATATATATATAATAATTATTATATATATATATATTATATATATATATAAATATATAATAATATATCTATATACATATATATATAAATATATATATATATATATATAATATTAATATATATATATCTATTAATATATATATTATATATATATATCTATATATATATATATATATATATAATATATGTATATATATATATATATATATAGTATATATATATATATATATATATACATATATATAATATATATTTATATATATATATATATATTAATATAATATATATATATATATATCTATATATATTATAATATATATAATAATATATTATATATATATATATATATAATATTATATGATATATATATTATATTATATAATTAATTATTAATATAAAAACCCAAGGAAAATAAAACTAATAAAATTTAACAAATAATCAAGAGCTACACTTCGAAAGGAATACCACCTCTCTCATTAAGCGATCGTAATAAAACTTTTATTATAAATTAGGACAAAATTATTATGTTAAATATATTGGTTGTTTAAGTGATGTTATTTAGATAATTCATAATAAATAGACATTTTGAAAAATTCAAGAATAAATTGGTAAAATCATAATGAGCATTTGTATTTAAAACATTAAAATTAAATTACAATATTGATTAAAAAAAAAGATTCTGATATTCTATTGTAAGTGTCTATGATAGTCAACGGGGAGATATATCATTTATTGTTATCCACATCGTTCCTTATTTGATTCTACGCTTATTTTGGAGGCATGATTTACGGTCACAAATTTTTAGAGAATTCTATTGGTATTTTTTCTTCTTTTTCAAATCCAAATTTCTCCAATATATAAAGACCTCAATCTTTGCTAGGTTTTATAGACACCAACATTTTTATTTCTGAATCATCATATTTTTAAATTGTAGAGAATATTTTTTTAGTGGTGTGGGGGACACTGAACAAGCATATGAATCTTTAGGTATGTATCTTTTTAAAATTGTCATTGGGAAAAGGCACTATATCTTTAAATTATAGATATCATTACTATGACCACATTCTTACTCTCTAAAAATTTGCGACCGTAACTCATGCAAAAGCATAGAGAAGATCAAGACCATCGGATGGTTCACCAAGTTGAACTGCTATCTCCGCATTGTTTTTGGACAAATACATTGTATAAGATTATATATTAATCTTTTCTTAACGATGGATACACGGAAGCGTGGTTGGGCATGATTTCGTTACTAATTTTACTTTTTTACATCCGCTATCGATGCTTTCAATGTCTTCCTTACAATACACCTAAACAACCAACTATTTTAACACAGTATATTTTGTTCTTAATTTTATTGAAGTTTATTTACGAGCCTGTGCAGGGGAAGGCGGTAGTCCTTCGAAAGTATATCGTCGTGGTTTGTAATTTTTCTTTGTTTTATTTTTATGTGGGATTTATAATAATACTAATTACCGTTTTATGGTGTTTTTTCCCTTGTTTTATATATAGTATATATATATATATATAATATAATATATATATATATATATAATATATATAATATATATATATAATATATATATTATATATATATATATGATATATATATATTATATATTATAATATATATTATATAATATATTAATAATAATATATAATAAAGAGAGAGAAAGTTTTGATAAGCATAAGAGAGTAATTGTAAAAATGGAAGAGAAGGAACTATTGAGGTGAGTGGACAACCGCGGTTGCGGTGCGGGTTGTCAAAATAATGTGCGGTTGCTTCGCATTTGCGGTTGCGGTTGCGGTTATTTCGTCCATTCATAATATATAATATAATATAATATATATATATATTATATATATAGTATATATTATATATATTATATATATATAATTATTATTATATATTGTTACATGTGAATTTAATGGCTCGCTTTCTTGGTAGATTATTTTTATACTGAAAAGATTAAAATAGTCCGTAAATAATTGACAAAATTAGAAATTACTTTTATGATGTGAATTCATTAATTTTAGTTTTTCTACTTTTTTAAATTTTTGGTAAGAATTGTATGCATTATTAATTTCATATATATAAATTATATATAGATATAATAATATATATATAATATTTATATAATATATTATTATATAATTTTTATAATAGTATATATAATTATAATTATAATTTATATATAAATATTATTCAGAGGTGGGCGTTCGAAATTTTAAAGTCGCAATTCCGCAATTCCGCAATGCGGAATCCCCAAAAAATTGCGGAATTGCGATTGCGATAATTAGAAAAATGTGTGGAATTGCAGTTAGCGGGAATGCCTAAAATGATTCCGCAAATTTAAGTCTGCAATCGCAATTCGCAAGCTGGAGGACACAACACAAAACTTTAAGAGGTTATTTTTTTCAACTTAAATTTTAAAAACGATGCACAATATTAGGCATGTATTAATTAGTCTTTGGCATATAGGCATGATTCATTTAATTTGGAACTTTTGTTTAATATATATATATTAAATATATATATTATATATATTATATTATAAATATATTATAATTATATATATATATATATATATATAATATTATATATATATATATATATATATTATATAATAGTATTTATAATATTATATATACAATATAATATATACTTAGGGTAATGAAAAATTTTGTGAAAGCTTTATCTCCTGTTTGTCGAAATGATGACTTTTTTGTGACCTGATTACTAAACATTATTATTTTGCAGTGGCTATTAAAAGGAACTTCCCACAACGCCGTTTTCAGTATCAGTGTTTACAGAGATTATGTATTACGGTGCTGTATCTACTGTAAAGCAAGTAAAAAAGTAGATCTTATAAAATCGCTCATGATTATTTATTAATGATTATTTAATATTTATTTATTAAGGACTTAATGTTACAAAAAGAAAACGTGTCAAAACGTTTAACATCAATGCGCTTAAGTTAGTGACAAAATCTTGTCTTCAAGTAATAAAGCTGCGCTTTCAGTCTAGCAGAAGAATGAAGTCCGTGTTCCAACACCATCACGTCCAGTGTAATGGGAGCTGTTCTAGAAGTGCGAAGATGCGCGATGCGTAAAATTTCTTTTTTTTTAACTAAAGGAATATCATAGGGTAATAACCGCAAAGATGGCAGGAGTCGGGGGTCTCTCGCTCGCGGTGGACGACGGGGGGACCTCGTCCCCGTCGCTCGGCCTAAATGGAAAAATAAGATGTTTTTTAAATTTTCGACGGACAAAAAAAAAAAAAAAAAACTTTTAAAATTTTCCGCTCTCTAGTAATATATATATATATAATATATTATTTTATATAAATAATTTATATTATATTATTATAATATATATTTATATATATTATATATATTATTATATATATAATAATAGTATACTTTAAGCATATATTCCAATTTATTATTAAATGACGTTCGCAAACTTTATGTGCATATCAAAAAAAATTAATAAAGATATATTGCTTAAGCTTACTCATTTTCATAAGCTACGGTGAAGCACAAAAAATATTTCTTTTTACATTTTGTTAATATTATTTAAATTATATTTGAAAATTCAAAGAAAAATTTTTCTCTTTTTTGTTTTTGTTTCGTAAATTTGTTTTTTTTTAAATGCATTTCCCAGGTTTACCAATTTTACGAAGCTTAAATATTTTTGCGCGCGTGTTAATTAAGTTCAATATATATATATTAATATATATATAATATATATCATAATATATATATATACATGTGGCATTTAATAAAAAAGATTTTTTTTCGTTTGATCCCTGCCACATGGCTGGGGTTCACTTAAAAAACTATATTTATTTTTTCACCCCCCCCCCCATATGGCTGGTGTCAATTAAAGATATTTATTTTTTTAGCGACACTTCATGTGACGTGTATCTACTTTAAAATACATATTCATTAATTTAAAAAACTATATTAAATTTTTTTAATCGTCACCATCTACTGTGACAAATTACATTCTATAGCTCGTTTGTTTTTGCAAAGGTGTCTCCGCTGATTGTATGGGTACTCGGATACAGTGAGAAAGAATAAATTTAATTTGTCTCACTCTCTCTCACTCCTATTTATTTTCGTTCGATTATTTTATGGTGACTTTGATCGCTTTTATATTTGGATGTAAAGATTCTTTATTTACCGTTGAATATTATGAATAAATTAGCTCTGAAAGCTTGTACGAAGAATAATAGTAGCTGAAATTATCGAGAACGGTAGACGTCCGAAATTATCAATTACGAAGGTTAATTATTAAAAGTGAATAAGAAATCTTCGATCAGGAGGATTATTTGAAGTGATCTGAGATTTATCAGAAGAAAACATCCATTTGTGAAGATCATAACACCTCATCATCTGCTGAAAACAACTTTTTAACGGATGTACCACGAATAAGAGAGAGACTTCTGAAATTTGGGAACTCAGCCGAAAGATTACAATGGTCAACATATATGTAATTTGAAAAAATTTCTAGCTCAAAATAAAAAAATTTACTAATTTTTGGTCGAGAATATCAATTATTAATAATTTTTATGTATTTAGCTCTGGCTTTTGAAATTATTAAATAATAACATAGAACTTACTTGTTAACTATCGAAAAGATATCAATTGAAGCTCTTTAATATCATAAAATAAGTACACAACTACCAAAATGTAAATAAATTTATGTGAATAAATTTATATTTTGCTATGTGTAATGTTTAAACTTTTTTATGTATTAAATTAGTACTAACATTTTAATGTTTAATCTCTTGAATGACATCTCTTGCTACTCGCTTGTGATGGTATCTTGGGGCGTTCTTTTTAGTCAGCATAGTCCGCAACATAGAGGCGTTCCCATTTCCTCGATACCTTATTTTCCATTCTAAGATATATCTTGATGAAATAGCTCACCATGATTTCATAGGAAGCCATGAACAACAATGCTTTAAATACTTCCATGCTGCTTTCTCATGGCAGCAAGAACTAGCTCAAAGTTCAACATCCTTAGAGTCTACGTATTTGCCGGCCCATAGCAATTTTTCATTTATGGAAAACTTTATTCAATGAGTTTTGGAAATTGTTTTTCTGAAGTATGAAACTTTCATCCTGGTCATTTTTCCTTACAAGTTTTCCATGAGTCAAGTTTGATGTGTAAGGTGGCAAAAGAATTTGGTTTCTGTACCAGAGGAGGATGCTGGAAATTCTTTTTCACCTGGAAGAGCTTTTCTTAGCGGCCAGCCTTCGTTTTGTAATGAGAAATACATATCTCGACTATCCAGTCTAAGAGGAACACAGTACTTGGTTATTCCCCATTGATGCCATATTATATTTTGTATTGTCAATGACCTTCAATGCTCCACAGAATGCCAGCGATGGTCTGTATTTTAATATGCAAAAGAGTGCATATCTATTTGCATACATTTTCTTTCATATGCAAGATGTCATAGGAATTGAAGGAAGAGATTGCCATATGTAGCAATACAGCTATTAATCTTATCTTGAAGAATTGAATGTCTCTATTCTTTGGCTTGTATTCTAAATGCAAAGCTTCCATCAAACCAGGCACATCACAACAGGAACAAGAGGAAATTTTCATTTCGAAAGTATTGAATAAGATCGTGCTGGCGATTCCTGTATGTGGATACAATAATATTAGTAGGAGAATTTCTGTCTGAAGAGCATGATGCACAAGCTCTGTTTGACTTTGATAAGGTCATAGCCCAAATTGCATTATTTAATCCAGCTTTACAAAACAATTTTGGCTGACAAGATTCTTGAGTGTCAGTCACAAAATTCGGATCATTTGATGAGGAAGGACAAGTTGGTTCCTCACTTCCACAATCCTCAGCTTCGTCTGACTCTCCAATTGTAGTGTATGGAGGAAATTGGTAAATGAAAAACCGTCTGCAAATGGGTCCTGGTAGATGGCTACGGATTTTTAGAGAACTTTACGTCCGCCTTTTTTCTTGAACATTGCATGCTGGACGGGAGGTATATGCAGAATAGAATCGTTTCATGATATTGAGGGGCTCCCTCCAAACATTGGAATGGCAAAAGACATAGAAGTATTTTTTTGTTTCATCATCCGGGTAGCGCCGCACATGTATTGGCAGACAATGTGTCGACCCAGTGTTGTCCTGGTCATCCTACTTGGATATCGAAATATGTGCGATATGCAGGTCCTTTTATGATTGGAGTAGATCCGACGTTTTGGTCAGAAACGTAACAGACCCACCGTAACAGAAAACTGTCCGCGAATTTATGCAATGCCTGCATCTCATCGTTACTTTCATCTCAAATGAATCGGACAACTGAAAGTATTTCTGGAATAATATATTATATATATTATATAATATATTTATAATATTATATATCTATATATATATATATAAATATATAATATTATATATTATATTAATATATATATATATATATAATTTATATATATATATAAAATATTATATGCGGTATATATATATTATATATATTATATATATAATATATAATAATCTATATATATTAATATAATTATATATATATATTATTCAATATATATATAATATATATATAGGTATAGTAGCAGAAGATAGTGAAAGGGCTCAGAGCTGATGTGAGAGACACCAACAGAGACACTAACGGAGGAATGAAACCAACAGAAACTTTTATAAAAGAAAGAGCGACACGAGATCGTGCCGGGATTGTAGGTATTCCGTACAGTAACGCACCGAGCGGCAGGGCAACACTGTTGCACCACTGCCGCATACGGTTTGTAATATAAGGGATTCAAAGTGTAAAAACTTTGCACCCCGCACCAGGGTCTCTGCATACTATATTAAGTGTAGATTACTAACCAACGACGACAGATTCTACTGCTCTGAAAGAGTTTTTCTAGATCTGGGCTCGTCGCTTAGATTAATCAAAAGGTCACATTATAATGAGTTAAAACAGTGGTTTTTAAGCTGACATCGCGTAATATTAAAGATAAATTTAGAAAGTATCACCTAAAGTGTCATACACGTGCATGGGGTAACAATACTTACATTAGAAATAGGTGACAAGTATTGTCAATTCCCTTTCGTAATAGTTGGGAATAACTGTGATTTCGAAGGAAACTTAATATTCGGATGTAATTTATTATCCCAATTGCCACTAATATATGATTTTACGGCAAGAAAATGCTATTTTAAGGAAGAAAATAACCCAAATCTGGCAATTGAAATACTAAAACCGATACCCTTAATAGTGGAGAAAAAATCGGAACTGTCAGCCAGAGTGTCAGATGAAAGACACACCCAGGGGAAGTCAAGATCGAAAGGACAAAGTGATACAAAAGGAAGGACGGTGAAACACAACAAAAGGAGGGGAGTGGACACCCATTCTGAAAAACGTGAAAAACCAGATCCAATACTAGTATCACCAAAAACCAGAATATATCTTGATGACCTTGATTGCCCAAGAATTCGTACCTATAGGCCCCGCAGGCCTAATAGAAAGTCGGCAGCACACCATGAAGCACAGCAAGATGTAAGACGTGGAAAGAGAAACTCAGAAAGAGTCACACGCAGCAATAGGCCAGTAAGACTGTCAAAGCACGTGAAGCCTAAGAGACCGACACAAACACAAGCTTATAACAGCAACAAGAAGGTTAAAGGCCAAGATACGGTCACAGTGCTTTGAAAGAACGTATTTTACCGTCCACTTTCGAAGAAACTTCCAAAAGCAACGATGAAAGCGAAAATCGCTTTAGTATGGAGTACCCGCACGCCTATGGGAAGTACTCACAGCGTAGCGAAGATTTTAGGAAAACAAACCCGCATACTCAGTCGAAACATACTGAGCATGGCGAAGAGAATCTGGAAGAGGATTCTGAAAATATAATGCCGTCTGACTACAGTCCAGTGGAAGATTACTCAAAGAATAATGCAAGGAAGCATATCCCATGTGATCAGATGAAATATTTTGATCATGTTTTAGAGGATCAAGAAGATGATTCTGAAGAAAATTATCAGTATGATTATGATTATAGCTCTGATCAATACGAAGAGTACTCAAAGAAAAATTCCAATGAAACCGTACGGCACCACACCACACCATCCAAAAGCTATCGAAAACCACCAAAACCGCTCATAAATTCGGCAATGCGCATAGATACAGAGGAGTGCATGCCTATGTATCCAGTAAGACACGCCAGTTCGAGAGAAGAGACGGCCAGGCTTGGTAAAGAGGCTAAAGGAAAAAGAGGATACAAAAGCCGAACCGGAGAACACCGGGTCAACAAACAAAGCAAAGTCGCAAGTCCCTTGAGCCCGCCAAGAGGCAGATATGGCGGAAAAAAGCCCTATATCTCAACAAAAGTCGCAATCGCATTGCCCCCATCCTCGGCAAACATGACGGAAGATGCCATACCATAAGTTAGGACCGGTGAAACGGAGTTTGATAAAAAGAGCACAATGTCAGAAGTGAAATTGACACGGGCCGTCAAAGAACCTCAGCAACAACTGCGAATGTGAAAAACTTTATAAAACACCGCAAGACACATCGAGGAATTGATAGAAGTCGACTATATCAAGAAATTTGTAGCTGTCAGCACAAGAACCTAACACATAGAGGAAAATGGTGTGAACCTGACCGATCAGAAGATGAAGCAAAACAGAGTAACTACATGAAGGAGAGAGAAGTTGGAATCCTAGAGGCTACAAGTAAGTGTAAGTCATTATCCTCCCAGGGAAAGAGACTAAAAAAACTCAGGGCGTAGAACCCCAATTTCAACATCTCACTCCGACTCAGTTATGAAGCAAAGCACGTCAAATACGGGTCAGAAGGATCACCAGAAGAAGTTAATAATAAATAGTAATGGTAAAAACCTTCAATCGGAAACCCAGAGGCAACATGACCTTGCACGAAGCAAATCTTGCTTAGGATCTAGAAGTCCATTTCCGTCTAAAAGGTTTTGACAAAGTTATAGACACACACACGCAAGAGATAAGAGAAGAACACGACTTATGGGAAGATATGGAAAGAATGTGTGTCGTAAAACTGAGAAAAAAACAAAAAATTCATACCTAAACATAGGTATACATTAGAAGCGAAGGTGGAAAATAAAAAAACGCAAGAAATGCCTAATGACTGTGTGATAATTACAGAACCCACAGATGCATGCAGAGGGAACGCAGCCATCTATGTACGGAGTACGCTATCTACCGTCAAGAAAGGCAATATAATGGTAGAATTAATTAATTTAGGAAATCACCCAATTGAAATAACTAAAGGTGAAGTAATTACTATTGCTTATCCAGTAATAAAGAGAGAAGATTCGACGATAGAAAAGGTAAATGAAACCAGAAACACAATGTTCAAACAAATCCACTCACAGACCATGCCAAAGTCCAGGAAGAATTATTGGAAGTGGAAGATGCCTACAAAATCAGCTGGACTTTCTGATAAAGAATTGTATGAGACATACAAAGAGATACTGACTCGAGGGGAAGTCAAGAACCGAGTACTACAACGTCTAGAGGAACTCCAGAATATCATCAAGTTTCTCATAAAGAACAAGGATGTAGTAGGTCTCTCAGGTGATCCTGTGGGACAATTCCCTAACTATGAATTTAAGTTAGAACTACAAGAGAATTGCCCAAAGGTTTTGTATACTCCTCAGTATCAGCAACCTAGGTGTTACATCAAAGATATAAACACTTGGACGGAAGATCAGCTAAAGAATGGTTTAATTGAACCATCCGTGTCACCCTTCTCTAGTCCGCTGCTCGTGATACCTAAGAAAGGAGGAGGAAAGCCCCGCATTTGTGTGGACTATAGGAAAATAAATAAATTCACAGTGAATGATCGATATCCTATACGTTTAATTCAGGATACGATTAACTCACTAGGGAAGGCTTCTTTGTTTATCTGTGTCGATGTCAAAGAGGGTTTCTTTCAAGTGGCCCTCAACGAGGAAACACGGCCCATACAAGCCTTCAGAACCCAACTGGGATCATTCCAACCAAAGGTACTTCCAATGGGACTGAAGCAATCGCCAGCTGTATTTTCAAGAGTGATGGAATTGGTGTTAAGTGGATTAATAGGCATCGATTGCTTAAGCTACATCGACGATATAATTATATATTCTCAGGATATAGAATCCCACTATAAAAGTCTATCAAAAGTATTTGAAGCACTGAGCAAAAGTAACTTCAGAATAAAGCTCGAAAAGTGCCAGTTTTTCAAAAGAGAAATCGTTTTCCTAGGCTACTTAATATCTGGCCAACGAGTGACAGTCGATCCAGAGAAGCTTAAGACCTTAAGCAAGATCCGGACACCTACCAGTGTCCCAGAAATATGATCTGTGCTAGGGTTCTTAAACTTTTTTCGCACCCTTATGCCGGGGTTCCTTATATCATGTTCAGACATACCATAAATTAAAAAGAAACATGATTCCATGTTGATATGAAGAATAACCGAGATGACATAAATAAGCTTAAAGGGTTCCTTCTAAGCTAAGATAAATATTTGCAGTACCTCGACTCATAAGAATTTATTGTAGTAACTGATGCGTCCTATATATGGGGCTAGGTCTATTATGAAAAGAAAAATAGGGAGAGGAAATATCTTTCATTTGCGCCCGAATCGCAAAAGCAGAAAAACATTACGCGCCAACAGAGATGAATGTTTTGAAAACTATATTTGCCCTTAAGAGTTAAAGAAGCATATATTATATTATAATATATATATATATATATTCTATACTATATTATTATTTATATAATATATAAATAATATATTATAAATATATTGTAATGGGACTATATTTAATTATATTTATTGGATGAATTTAGAAGATGGAATGATCTGCCTAAAATTGATGATATAATGGAGATTAATTGAAAAAAAAAACTATTTATTATAAATTTTTTATTATGCTCTCTCTCTCTCTTCTCTTCTAATATATATATATATATATATTATATTATTATATATATATATAAATTTAGATGTGTATCTGCGGTAAATACACTAATATTCTTATGTTTATGGAAGGGAATTTATATATTTTGATAGTAGTTTTATATATATTATATATATAATTAATATATATATTTATATATATTATATATATATATATGTATTATGATATTTGTTATATTTATTAAATATATTATATATAATAATATATATATGTATATATATATATATATATATATTAGTATGAGATAATATATATATATAATTATACTTATATTAATTTTGGAATAGAAAATAAGGGAGACGGTCTCAGCAGCAGTATCAATATTCTCCAAAAAGGAATATCCTACAGCTAGATTGGCGAGATGGTCACTCACCGTCTCAGACTTCAACCCATCTTTTGAGCACATAAAAGGAAAACGAAACTCTGTAGCAGATTTCCTATCTCGTTATATCCCTGATACGGGAGAAAGAGACGATGACGAGATAAAGGAAGAAAAAGAAGAGGAGGAGAAAGTTAGTAAGGTAAAGCATAGAGAGTTAGGAGTAAATGTAGTGAGAACGGTAAAGAACTCCGAGGGAAAAACTAAGGTAAAGCATAAAGATTTAGAAGCAAAGGCAGTAAGATCGGTGAAGAGCTCCGATAGTAAAGGTAAAGAGGAAGAAATATTAACATTAGATACACATACCATTGCAAGGGAACAGAAAAGATCAAAAGAGATGAGATGGGAATATGAGAACTTGCAAAAAGGTAAAATGATAAAAGGTTTGAAAATGTATAAAACTATGATATTTAAAAAAGTTAAAGGAGATTATAGAATTATGTTACCTAAATCGTTAATAGATCTAGCCATAGATATGACCCACTCGATTCAGGGTCACAGTGGTTCAGAAAGAACATTGGAAAAATTGAGAAGAAGATATTACTTTCAAAATATGAGAAAAACAGTGGAAGATTTCTGTAGAAGCTGTCACACATGTCAGGAAGCCAAAGGTCATAAACCTAGAAAAGCAACAATAAAGACCTATCCTTTGGCAGAACAACCTTTTGAGAGGATATCCATGGATATTATGGGACCTCTCACACCTTCATCTAAGGGAAATAGGTATATACTAGCTTTCAAAGATCAGTTAACACGGTACGTGGAACAACATCACTGAAAACAAGAGACAGTGATAAAATCATAGATGTTTTCATTAATAGAATAGTAGTTTCCCATACAGTTCCGGACGTAATCGCGTCGGATAATGCCGCAGAATTTATAGGAAAGTTAATGAAAGGTTTATGTAGAAAGTTCAAAATTAAGAAAGTAGAAATAAGTAGTTATCATCCTAGTGGCAACGGATTGATCGAAACCACAAAGGCTAATATAGCAAACTTTCTAAGATGTTATGTTAAAGAAAATCAGCGAGACTGGGACCAATACTTACCCTTGGCCCAGGCATCTATTAACAATACTTATAATAGTAGTATAAAGTAAGATTACATTTTTTGTTATACGGTTACACCAAACGCATGCATTCAGATTTGCCATCCCAAACCTTAGTAAAAGTTAAAGAAAGTAAAGTAGTAAGGGAGGATGATAAGATAGAAAAATTATATAATAGAATTAAAGAGATAAGAAGTCAAGCCAGAAAGATATTAGAAAGGGAAGTAAAGAAGTACTCTACTCAAAGTAGTAAAAAGACAAAGGATAGACCTATAAAAATAGGAGACATGGTGTACACTCAGAGAATCAAACCAGCACATCTAACACCTAAATTGTTTAGAAAATGGAGAGGACCATTCAGAGTGGAAGACTGTGGAAATGAATTAGGAACAAGCAACGCTTACATACTAAGAGATCCGACATCGAATAAACTGTATCGAGTACACGTGAATAACTTTAAGTTAGCCAGATCCCGAGGTAAGGATAAGGAAAATAAAGAAAAAAAGGAAGATCGACAATCAGAAATGAAGCAAAGAGATCATAAAACTAAGCAATCATTAGGGAGAAAGCTCCAGAAAGGAAGAAAGTTGAACAGAAATCATGAAGAAGCAGATGATGATGATGATGACGAAGAAATGAAAGTGATATGTTTGGAAACAGCAGCTAAGAGAGATAATAGGAAGGTAACAGAAGGAGAATTACAGGTACATGCAGTCAGTATGGAAGAAGAACCTGTACGCGCAGATGAAGGAGGAGAGATAGAAGAATTATTAGCGGAACCACCACAGGAAAGTTAAATGAGAACCGCTAAGGTGGAAAAAGAACACATAATTGGTAAAAGAGGCGTAAGATCTAGTAATAAAGAGCAAGCAATTGCATTGCCCGTTGAAGTAACGCAAGAAAGAAAGGAACCTATCCGAAAACCACAGAGTAAGAATAAGGATTTATCATATAGACCGAAACATCTATATACAATGATAAAAAGGTCTCCTGTAAAAACAAGACAGACCACCTCTAGAACAGAAGCGATAGATCAATCAACAAAAGTCACAGAAAGCAGACCTGCAGAATCAAGTAGAGGTCAGAGACCTGACGCAGCTGCAGATCGACCAATGAGGAAAGTTAAGTTTAAAGGAGTGAAGATTGTTACCTTTAGTGACAAAGGTGATAGAAGCTAAGCACCATATATGAATTTTAAGACGATTTTTTTATGTAAATATGAATGCAATTTTTTTTAGTTTTAGTTCTTTAAAATTTACAAAACGGGTAAATAAATGGGTTAATATAAAAACTATTTTTTATATTTTATATATTTTTTATTATTTATTTATGTTTTTTTTTACAACAACCACAGCGAGTCTAGCCATAACTTTTAAGAAGATTTATATATTTGCATATATGCATTTCTATATATTTTAGTAGAAATGGACACTGATTATCGTACAACATCAATGAGACTGTCAGATATGGCTGCCATCAAGATTGGAGTGGCTGTAATAACCAACAGACGATCTAAAGAAATGCTAAGAAGAAACATGGCTCAGGAATGGCATGACGAGAAGGCCTTACAAGAAGGATTCTACGAGGCAGAAACCAGGACCATAGAAAGAAAACGAGGAAGGAAACCAGCTGTGATTGCACAACAGGTCAGTTCAAATCTACAACTTCCTACAATCTTAGAAAATTTTGTAAAAATTTGGATTAAACTAATAGTATCCAGATTAATAGAATGGACAATGTCGAGAGTAGGACACATTATTTCATCGGAAGAAAGCGACGTTATTGAATTAATCGACTCAGATTGTTTCGACCATCTTGGAATGATAAAAGATAAGGAGGTCTTTGTGCGAATTTTTTGGGACCTAGAAAATAATAATGAAGATGTAAACGAGACCAGACATAATAATGAAGATGTAAACGAGACCAGCCTCATATATATGATTACGAACCGAGAGAATATACTGGATATGATAGTGAAGAATTACTACAAGATTGCTTGTGTTACGGTGTTGAAAATAAACTTTGTGGCATAGTGCAAGATCTTGAAGAAGCAGAGGAATGGGAAACTTTAGAGCTCATCGCACAAGCAATAATGAAAATGAATGCGAAAAAATTGCGATCCTTAATTCCCAGATGTTCGTGCACTAAAACCCTAGCCAAGATACTAACAGCCTTAACAAAGGGTAAAAGACCACGAACTATTTTATATTCATTAAGAAAAGGAGAAGAGTTAACGGGACAATTGGCAGTTCTGTTAGACTGGCCGTACCAACACCTATTTTATTCGGAATGTTCTCATATCGTGAAAAGGTTAGCTTTTCATGGGGGTTATAGTGAAATAATAGAATACATATTAGAAAAGATAATGTTTGAGGAGGATTATCCTATTAATTATAGTGACATGTTAAAAGTATTTTGGGATAATATTGAACCAAAAGTTCAAAGGAATATGGGAAAAAGAATAATCCCAAGGATAGTGTTTAAACTATTAAAGCTAATAAAATTTAATGAAGAAGACCAGGTGGAACAACAAATATTAAAAAGCATCATTAATGGCACCGAGTTCAACAACATTAAAGAAATGCTCTTTGTAACTTGTTACAAAGCGTGGAGTATCGAAATGTTTGACATCCCAATGAAATTGACATCATTCATGACGGAAGCTAACGTGAATCAACTGAAGCGTGAGTTATTACCATCGACGAATACACACATGAGAGATCTAATAGGCATATGGTTACAAGCCTTTAAGAGAAGGAACATAAGATTCAACCAATTCTATGGAGAGCACATTAGAGGAGTCCAAATTCCTTACATTCATTCAAGAAGTCGCTATTTCTTGGACACTTTACCTTTAAGATGGAAGTTAGAATGGGAAGGTAGGCAATGGACTGCCACAACGAAAAGTGCACACAGAGAAATGGTCCGTAAGAGGAAAACTGTAAAATCACACACTAATATTTAGTGCGGTCGATTCACAACATACCACTTAGTGACAACTTATTTTTTAAACCCAAACTTATCAATTAATTATTAGAATTCTATTTAAGTATTCATAGACTGTCAATGCTTGTCAGTAATCGACTGATTACCACATGACAAATTCTACGACGGTATGTGCTTTCTATATATTTTAAAATAACTTATAAATTTTTAATCTTACTTTTTTTCAACATCTAACTGTTAATTACATCATATTTCCTACATAGGGATTTCTGGGGAATCTCTCTCCAAAATCAACAGTCTCAGTTTAAATAATTTTTCTGACTACAAGCACCTTAAGAGTGGGTAGGAGAAGATATTTAAGTGATACATATCCACTACTAATATATTACGACTGGTAGTGATATACTCGAATAATGTGTGAATAATTAATTAACTCAGAGTAGTAAAAATATATATTCAAATATATTGTTAAGTTTTTTTAAATATGAGAAAGCACTGTTGATACTATGTCGTCTTATCTGAATTTTGATCTTAACAGTTTAATTGATGAGATTGCAATTCTCATATGTACGATTAGATCAGTGTTGGGTAACACAAATATTATTCATAATTTAACTCATAATATTCTGTGTTGATTATCTAGTTTTCCCCTTTACTTAGACATATCTGTCACTGTGTGAACTTATCGTGATGGTAATGTTCCTTGCTCTTACTTCATACTCAAGATTCATTTTGATAGGTAATAAAATCGGCCTCGCTAGAATTACTTATTAACTATCAAATTATACACTTAAGTATATGAAATATGTACTCCTCTAATGTGTTCCTTAAAGAAATCGTTGATCACCCTTCGTACGTTTTTCCTCATATAACCTATCAGCCAAACACCTATCAAATCTCTCATGTGTGTATTTGTTGATGGTAATAATTCCCGTTTTAGTTGATACACGTCTGATTAAGTCATGAATGATGTTAGTTTCAATGCGATGTCAAACACATCAATACTCCATGCGTGAGTACACATGGAAATTAGCATATCTTTAATGTTGTTGAACTCGGTTCCGTTAACTGTGCATTTTAATATCGTTTGTTCCTCTTGATCCTTTACATTTGGTTTTATTAGTTTTAGTAATTTAAATTAGATCCGTGGGCTTATTCTTTTTCCCATATTCCGTAGATGTTCTGGTTCGATATTATCCCAAAACACTTTTAACATGTCACTATAATTGATAATCTTCTTCAAACATTATTTTTTCTAAAATGTATTCTATTATTTCACTATAACCTCCATGAAAAGCTAACTTTTTCACAATATGAGGACATTCTGAACAGAATAGGTGTTGGTATGGCCAGTCTAACAGTACAGCTAATTGTCCTGTCAATTCTTCTCCTTTTCTTAATGAATATAAAATGGTTCGTGGTCTTTTACCCTTTGTTAAAGCTGTTAGTATCTTGGCTAGGGTTTTAGTGCATGAATATCTGGGAATCAATGATCGT
This sequence comes from Trachelipus rathkii, assembly GCA_015478945.1. Lineage (NCBI taxonomy): Eukaryota > Metazoa > Arthropoda > Malacostraca > Isopoda > Trachelipodidae > Trachelipus > Trachelipus rathkii. The sequence goes on along the minus strand of JABUQX010106850.1, from coordinate 42,872 downwards.
AATTTCTTTATGTTCATTTTCATTATTACTTGTGCAATGAGTTCTAAGTTTTCCCATTCTTCCGCTTTTTCAAGATCTTCCACTATTCCACAAAGTTTGTTTTCAACACCGTACCGTAAGTAATCTTGTAGTAATTCTTCACTATCATATCCAGTATATTCTCTCGGTTCGTAATCATATATATGAGGCTGGTCTCGTTTACATCTTCATTATTATGTCTTGTCTCGTTTACATCTTCATTATTATTTTCTAGGTCCCAAAAAATTCGCACAAAGACCTCCTTATCTTTTATCATTCCAAGATGGTCGAAACAATCTGAGTCGATTAATTCAATAACGTCGCTTTCTTCCGATGAAATACTGTGTCCTACTCTCGACATTGTCCATTCTATTAATCTGGATACTATTAGTTTAATCCAAATTTTTACAAAATTTTCTAAGATTGTAGGAAGTTGTAGATTTGAACTGACCTGTTGTGCAATCACAGCTGGTTTCCTTCCTCGTTTTCTTTCTATGGTCATGGTTTCTGCCTCGTAGAATCCTTCTTGTAAGGCCTTCTCGTCATACCATTCCTGAGCCATGTTTCTTCTTAGCATTTCTTTAGATCGTCTGGTGGTTGCTACAGCTACTCCAATTTTGATGGCAGCCATATCTGACAGTCTCATTGGTGTTTTACGATAATCAGTGTCCATTTCTTCTAAAATATATAAGGAAATATACATGCAAATTTATAAATTTTCTTAAAGTAATGGCTAGACTCGCTGTGGTTGTTGTTAAAAAAAAAATAAAGAAAAAAAAAAAAAAATATAAAATATAAAAATATTTTTTTATATTTACCCATTGGTTTACCCGTTTTGTAAAATTTTAAAGAAATAAAAAAATTGTATTCAAATAAGTATTTACATAAATCATTTAAAATTCATATATGGTGCTTAGCTTCTATCATCTTTGTCACTAAAGGTGACACTCTTTTACTAATTTAAACTTAACCTTCCTCACAGGTCGATCTGCAGCTGCGTCAGGTCTCTGACCTCTAATCGTTTCTGTAGGTCTACCTTCTGTGTCTTTCGTTGTTTGATCTATCGCTTCAGTTCAAGAGGTGGTCTGTCTTGTTTTTACAGGAGGCCTTTGTATCATTGTGTATAGATGTTTCGGTCTGTATGATACATCCTTATCCCTACTCCGTGGTTTTCGAATAGGTTCCTCTCTTTCTTGCGTTACCTTAATAGGGAATGCTATTGCTTGTTCTTTATTACTAGATCTTACGTCTCTTTTCTCACTTATGTGTTCCTCTTCCATCGTAGCGGTTCTCATTTAACTTTCCTGTGGTGGTTCCGCTAATAATTCTTCTATCTCTCCTCCTTCATCTGCGCGTACAGGGTCTCCTTCATTCTCAGCTGTCTTTCTTGTATAGTCCTACGTCTGTTATCGATCCTCTATTATTTCTCTACGATTTGCGTTTTCGTCCATTATTCACTTTATTTCTTTGTCTCATTATCATCATCTTGCTTCTTTATGATTGTTTTACTCAGCTTCTCTTTCTTTCTGGAGCTTTCTCCCTAATGATTGCTTATGATCTCTTTGCTTCATATCTGATTGTCGATCTTTCTTTTCCTTTTCTTTATTTTCCTTATCCTTACCTCGGGATCTGGCTAACTTAAAAGTTATTCTACGTGTACTCGATATAATTTATTACTGGTCGGATCTCTTAATATGTAAGCGTTGCTTGTTCCTAATTCATTTCCACAGTCTTCCACTCTGAATGGTCCTCTCCATTTTCTGAACAACTTAGGTGATAGATGTGCTGGTTTGATTCTCTGAGTGTACACCATGTCTCCTATTTTTATAGGTTTATCTTTCGTCTTTTTACTACCTTGCGTAGAGTATTTCTTTTCTTCACTTTCTAATATCTTCATGGCTTGCCTTCTTATCTTTTTAATTCTACTATATAGTTTTTCTATCTTATCATCCTCCCTCACTATTAGGAATGGGAGTTTCATATGAACAAACGGGAATGGGAATGGGAATAGAAACGGGTTTAGGAATGGGAGTTACATATAAACAAACTGGAATGGGAATTACATGTTAATAAATGGAAATGGAATAATAAAAATCCCAAAAGTTGATAAGGATTTTCTATGACTTAGAATCTTAGATGATCATACCTGTTCAGACTCCGGTTTCATATCGGTCCGGCTCTTACTTTCTTAATTTTGAACTTCCTACATAAACCTTTCATTATCTTTCCTATAAATTCTGTGGCGTTATCCGACGTGATTACTTCCGGAACTGTATGGGAAACTACTATTTTATTTATGAAAACATCTATGATATTATCACTATCTCTTGTTTTCAGTGCTGCTAGTTCCACATACCGTGTTAACTGATCCTTAAACGCTAGTATGTATTTATTCCCTTTTGATGAAGGTGTGAGAGGTCCCATAATATCCATGGCTATCCTCTCAAAAGGTTGTTCAGCCAAAGGGTAGGTTTATATTGTTGCTTTTCTAAGTTTATGACCTTTGACTTCCTGACATGTGTGACAGCTTCTAATGAAATCTTCCACTGTGCTTCTCATATTTTGAAGTAATATCTTCTTCTCAATTTTTCCAATGTTCTTTCTGAATCGCTGTGACCCTGAATCGAGTGGGTCATATCTAATATCTATGGCTAGATCTATTAAGGATTTAGGTAACATAATTCTATAATCTCCTTTAACTTTTATAAATATCATAGTTTTATACATTTTCAAACCTTTTATCCTTTTACCTTTTTGCAAGTTCTCATATTCCCATCTCATCTCTTCTGATCTTTTCTGTTCCCTTGCAATGGTATGTGTATCTAATGTTAATATTTCTTCCTCTTTACCTTTACTATCGGAGCTCTTCACCGATCCTACTGCCTTTGCTTCTAAATCTTTATGCTTTACCTTAGTTTTTCCCTCGGAGTTCTTTACCGTTCTCACTACATTTACTCCTAACTCTCTATGCTTTACCTTACTAACTTTCTCCTCCTCTTCTTTTTCTTCCTTTATCTCGTCATCGTCTCTTTCTCCCGTATCAGGGATATAACGAGATAGGAAATCTGCTACGGAGTTTCGTTTTCCTTTTATGTGCTCAAAAGATGGGTTGAAGTCTGAGACGGTGAGTGACCATCTCGCCAATCTAGCTGTAGGATATTCCTTGTTGGAGAATATTGATACCGCTGCTGAGTGGTCCGTCTTGACCCTTATTTTGTACCCATATATAAGGTTTTTGAACTTCTTAAGAGCAAATATAATTCCAAGACATTCCATCTCTGTTGGCGCGTAATTTTTTTCTGCTTTTGTCAAAGTTCGACTTGCAAAAGCTAGAGGTAGTTCTTCTTTTTCATTCTCCTGTACTAGTACAGCCCCCAGTCCATGTATGGAAGAATCAGTTACCACAATAAATTCCTTATTGAAGTCTGGGTACTGCACTATTGACCTTGCTAGAAGGAGACCTTTAAGCTTATTTAGTGCTTTATCGTGTTCTTCATTCCAAATGAATTCTTGTTTCTTCTTTAATAGTCTGGTTATTGGTTCTGCAACATTAGAGAACCCCGGCAGGAGGGTGCGAAAAAAATTGAAGAATCCAAGCACCGATCGTACTTCCGGGACACTGGTAGGTGTCCGGATCTTGCTTAAGGTCTTAAGCTTTTCTGGATCTATTGTCACTCCTTGGCCAGATATCAAGTAGCCTAGGAAAACGATTTCTCTTTTAAAGAACTGGCACTTTTCGAGCTTTATTCGAAAGTTACTTTTCCTCAGTGCTTCAAATACTTTTGATAGACTTCTGTAGTGTGATTCTACATCCTGAGAATATATGATGATGTCGTCGATGTAACTTAGACAATCAATGCCTATTAATCCACCTAACACTAATTGCACACGCGTGAAAATACAGCTGGCGATTGCTTCAGTCCTATTGGAAGTACCTTTGGTTGGAATGAACCCCGTTGGGTTCTGAAGGCTAGAATAGGCCGTGTTTCGCGTGGAGAACCACTTGAAAAAAAACCTGCATCACGTCTACTAATGAGAAGATAGAGGCCTTTCCTAATGAGTTAATCGTGTCCTGAATCAGTGGTATAGGATAGCGATCATTCACTGCATATTTATTTATTTTTCTATAGTCCTCACAGATACGTGGCTTTCCTCCTCCTTTCTTTGGTATCACGAGCAGCGGACTAGAGAAGGGTGACACGGATGGTTCAATTAAACCATTCTTTAGCTGATCTTCCGTCCAAGTGTTTATATCTTTTATATAACACCTAGGTTGCTGATACTGAGGAGTGTACAAAACCTTTGGGCAATTCTCTTCTAGTTCTAATTTAAATTCATAGTTAGGGAATTGTCCCACAGGATCATCCGAGAGACCTACTACATATTTGTTCTTCATCAGGAACTTAATGATATTCTGAAGTTCCTCTGGTCGTTGTAGTACTCGGTTCTTGTCTTCATCTCTCGTCAGTATCTCTTTGTATGTCTCATATAATTCTCTATCAGAAAGTCCTGCTGTTTTTGTAGGTATCTTCAACTTTCTATATTCCTTCTTGGACTCTTGCATGGTCTGCGAGTGAATTTGTTTCAACATTGTGTTTCTGGTGGCGTTTACCTTTTCTATCTCCGAATCTTCCCTCTTTACTACTGGATAGGCAATAGTAATTACTTCACCTTTAGTTATTTCAATTGGGTGATTTCCTAAATTAATTAATTCTACCATTATATTGCCTTTTTTGACTGTGGACAGAGTACTCCGTACAAAGATGGCTGCGTTTCCTCTGAATGCATCTGTTGGTTTTGTGATTATCACACAGTCATCAGGTACTTCTTGCTTATCTTCATCTTCCACCTTGGCTTCTAATATATACCTATGTTTAGGTATGAATTTTTTATTCTTTCTCAGTTTTACGACACACATTCTTTCCATATCTTCCCATAAGTCAGGTTCACCTTTTATCTCTTGCGTGTGCCTGGCTATAGCTTTGTCAAAACCTTTAGACGGAGTTGGACTTCTAGATCCAAAGCAAGATTTGTTCCGTGCGAGGTCATATTGCCTCTGGGACTCCGATTAAAGGTTTTTACCATTGCTATTTATTATTGACTTCTTCCTGTGATCTTTCTGACCCGTGTTTGATGTGCTTCGCTTCATAACTGTGTAGGAGTGAGATGTTGAAAGTGGGTTTCTACGCCCTGAGCTTTTTTAGTCTCTTTCCCTGAGAGGATAATGACTTACACTTACTTGTAGCGTCGAGGCTTCCAGCTTCTCTCTCCTTTATGTAATTACACCGTTTTGCTTCATCCTTTGACTGGTCAGGTTTACACCATTATCCTCTCCATGTTAGGCTCTTATGCTGACAGCTATCAATTCCTTGATATAGTCGACTTCAATCAATTCCTCGATGTGTCTTGCGGTGTTTTTTTAAAGTTTTTCAACTCGCAGTTGTGTCTGAGGTTCGTTGACGGGCCCATGTCAATTTCACTTCTGACATTGTGCTTGTTTTATTAAACTCCATTCCACCTGTACTAACTGATGGTATGGCATCTTCCGACGTATTTGCCTGTGCCGGGCGCAATGGGATCGCGACTTTTTTGTGATATTCGGCATTTTTCCGCCTTACCTGCCTTCTGGCGGGCTCAAGGTATTTGCGAATTTTGCTTTGTTTGTTATCTCGGTGTTCTCCGGTTCGGCTTTTGTATCCAGTTTGTCCTTTAGCCTCTTAACCATGCATGGCAATCTATTCACTCGTAATGGAGTGTCTTACTAGATACATAGACGTGCACTCCTTTGTATCTATGCGCATTGCCAAATTTCTGAGCGGGTTTGGTGGTTTTCGATAGCTTTTGGACGGTGTGGTGCGGTGCCGTACGCTTCCATTGGTACTTTTCATTGAGTACTCTTCGTATCGATTAGAGCTATAATCATAATCATACGGATAATTTTCTTTAGAATCATCTTCGTAATCCTCTAAAACATGATCAAAATATTTCATCTGATCACATGGGATATGCTTCCTTGCATTATTCTTTGAGTAATCTTCCACTGGACTGTAGTCAGACGGCATTATATTTTCAGAATCCTCTTCCAGATTCTCTTCACCATGCTCAGTATATTTCAGCTGAGTATGCGGGTCTGTTTTCCTAAAATCTTCGCTACGCAGCGAGTGCTCCTCATATGCGTGCGGGTACTCCATACTAAAGCGATTATCCCAGCTTTCATCGTCGCTTTCGGAAATTTCTTCGAAAGTGGACGGCAAATTGTGTTCTTTCAAAGCACTGTGACCGTATCTTGGCCTTTAACCTTCTTGTTGCTGTTATAAGCTTGTGTTTGTGTCGGTCTCTTAGGCTTCACGTGCTTTGACAGTCTTACTGGCCTATTGCTGCATGTGACTCTTTCTGAGTTTCTCTTTCCACCTCTTACTGCTTTCTGTGTTTCATGGTGTGTTTGTTCGTGCGTTTCTATTTATGATGCAACGGGCATACACTACCGCGTTAGAATTCTTGGAAGCTAAAAATATACAGGTGATAAATTCACACAATTATTATTACTTGTTATTTCGAGTGATATCTAGTTCAATTATATAGGCTTGTCTTGGTTTTTTACTACTGCTCGTGTTTGTTCTCGCAGTAGATTCGGGTGTGCCGCCACATCCCTACTGTATGTGGTGTTACACCGTTCCTTATTTTTGTGTATTTCACGTTATCGTCTTAGTATTTCTTTTAGCTTCGGATCTTTGCTTCTCCTTTTTTGATATTTAGAGCTCACTGGTGTATGTGCCTTTCAGATTGATACACTACTGGCTGGATGCTAGTTTTGGCTTTTTTATTTGGTTCAAAATTTTTTAATGAAAGTAAATCATATGCAGATTCAGGGAGCGTGGGATATGCGTGCTTTTTTTCTTTTACTTTGAAAGATAGCAATTCTTTGCCCAAGTAGCTAAGACTCATGTTAGATATTTAGTGGCTCAATTCGGATTGCCTAAGATTTTCATCTGATCAATTCGAATATATGAATTTTCTCTTTAGTAAAATAACATTTTCCTAATATATCATATTGAATGAAGCATATTGACAATAGGCGACTTGTACTCTTTCTAATATGTATATAGGTCCTAAGTACTTGTTTACTTTTTTATTTTGCTACAGGCACCTATTCACGTGTATGAGACATCTTGATGAGTATACTATTAATAGTTGTACTTCATTAAAATATCTCACGGATGTAGATTAAAACCATGGTATTTTGGACACTTTCTCGGCATTTTGGATGTGCTAAGCCTTTTGATTATTATTGAAGACGAGTCGAGGATCTAGAAATAGCTACTTTATCATGGAGCAATGTGTACAGTACTCTGTTCGAATTATTAGAGGTTAGTACCATTTGCGCTCTCACATCTCAGGATCTACTCAATTTGACATAGTTTAATTGTCGTAGAGACACATGTGCGACTGGGAGCTAGTTATTTTCACATTTGAATCCTTATATTTACATAACTCGTAATATGCGGCATGTGGTGCTAACTGTGTTAGCCTGTCGCTCGGTGCCTGTTTAACTGTAGCTGATTAACTTACATCCGGCATGATTTGTGTCGCTCTTTCTTTTTATAAAGTTTTCATATTTCTCATCTTCGCGTGCTCTGCTCCTCCATTTGTTGGGAATCTCCTCGACATCAGGCTCTGACCGCTTTCCTTGATTCGTGCTATATAATATTATACGTATTTTATTATATAATTAAAATTAATATATTTATTAATATTATAAATATTAATAATATTATTATTATCTTATATTAATATTATATTAATATATATATATAATATATTATATTAAATATATATATATATTACTAAATATACTCGTGGCATACTATATTATGCATTTTTAATCTACTTATTGCCTTATAATAAATAATTTATTAATATTGTGTTATCTTAAAGATAATATATATAATATATAGTTAAATTATTTTAATTATTATTTTAAATTTAAGGATTGAAAATAAATATAGGGCGTTTGATATATATATATATTGATATAATATACTTATTTTTATTTATTATTACTATATATATTATTATATAATATTATAGGGGTACTTAGGAAATTGTATAGATTATCTATATGTACCTTAGACTTTATTATTGCGAACTAACATTTCAGTTTAGTGATATCATTTTGGATTTAAAATAAGTAGAAGCAGGCATTGCCAAATTTCGCGACAGTTTTCTGTTAAGTGGTGTGTCTGGTTTACGTGCTTATTTGCTGAGCCAGAAAAATTCGGATTACTCCAATCATGAAAGGCTGCATATCGCTACATATTTCGATGTCAACAAGATGAGCAGGAAATAAGCTACTCGGCGTCTTTTGTGCACAAATTTGGCAATCATGTGCCATGTAACTTTTGCTGTGCGCTACGCGGATGGATGAACAAAGCAATACATTCTAATGCCTTTTGCCATTCCAATGGTTTGGAGGGAGCCATCAAATCATGTAAACGATTGCTATTTCTCATGTTACCTCCCGTCATCATGGCATGTCAAGAAAAAAGGCCGACTGTAAGGTACTGCTAAATCCCGTCAGCATCCTACCAGTATCCCATGCAGACGGTTTGCCAATACCAATTCATCCAGTACAGCTAAAATTTGGAGTCAGACGTCCTGGAGCGAATTTTATGGAATGAGGAACTACTGTCTCCTCATAATATGATCTTGGATTTTTTTGTGACTGACACTCTAGGAGTTGTGGACCAAATTGTTTTGTCAGCTGGATTAAATGTATATTAATTCGCAAGACTAGATCTACTGTCAAGTCTAACCATAGAGGCTTTGTGGCGCATCCATCTAGCTACAAGAAGAATATGATCATATTACTACTATAATTTAATGTATTCCAGTACATGAATATACGCAGCATCGTAATCTTTATTTAATATACTTTCTAGAAATTGAAATTTCTCTTGTTGCCAATGTTTTGTGAATTGTGCCTGTTTGATTGGACAGCTTTGCTTAATAGTAATACTAAAGCCAGAAGCTAGAGACGATTTCAAAGTATTATTCTAATAGAAATATAAGATTAATATGTTGTTAATTGCTACTTAATATACTGGTCCTAATTATCTCTTATCTTCAATTCCTACTTGGTATAGATTCTGTGCATATGAATAGCAATGTATGCAAATTAGTATGCTACTTTGAATTGACAATTAATATATCCCTGACATTAGTTGGCAGTATCTGTTGGGATTTAAGTATTGCTACATATGTTTGTATGGCGCGGATTGTCAAGTGTGACATATAACCTCAAAGGCTGCTCTTGTCCTTCTGTAACGTTGATGATATCGTGCGCGGTGATAGGATATATTCTCCTAACATTAGGTAAGTCTGGTCCTATGCTAGGATAATGATTTTGGCAAGGTGATAATAAAATGTACAGAGCAGTTCTCATTCTAATTTGGATCGCAGAAACGAAATTTTTGGCTACTTTATTCGAACTATTTGCGTGTGGAATCTTTCTAGTGAAGAAATCTTTGCCTGAGAATTTTCATGGACCAATGTTGATAAGCGGAGATGAAGGTCTTTTGCAGGTGACATTTCAGGAAGACGTACTCTTCTTCTAGAAGTCAGTGACGGCTTGAAGGCTTAAAGAAGATGTACTCTGTCCAGTTTGTGTATCGTAATGAATTATTATCTTATAACTCCTATAATGGTTTGAACTTTGATGTTCTAGTATTTGTCTGGGCATAAGAAAACAACATGGAAGCTATTAGAAGAATGTTTTTCTCACTCGGTTCTCTCTCTCATTAGGTCAACATAGGTGAGATGATTTCATAGAAATAAATACTCCTACGAACTCGCAAAAGATGTATGAGGTAAATGGGCACGCTCTTCACAATAAGTGGATTGCGCGGCATATAATATTGTGAATAAAGACGCAATTAAGATAATACATATGGTATAAAAAGAGTAAGGAGCCAAAGAGATGTCACTTCAAGAATTTAAACCATCTAAAATTGTTAGGTTTGTCTTGAAGTTAACATGTATAACAGATAAGTTAAACTATTACGAAATAGACAAAATATTAATAATTATGCTTACTATAAAAAATATCGTAGTCTTACATATTTGGTTGCGTAGTTTGTGTGTACTGTATTTTTCGCATTGTATATAAATAGAGCTTCATTGTAATGGTATCTTTTGGGATCGTTTAACAAAAAGTAAAACAGATAGTATGTAATAATAAATTATTAGATAGTTTTCAAATATAGCTCAGAGATAATAACTACAAAGTGAATAAGTAGTGTATATTGAAATAAACTATTAAATTGAGCTTGGATTGTCATCTCGAGAGACTAATAGATTAGGTAACTTGAAAATTTGTTTATGATCTTTGAAGGCTAGAGATTAAGATTTCATTTTTATGTCAAATTACCATCTCACCTCGTTTGACGAAGTAGTTAAAGTTGCTTATACGGCTGATGGACGCTCAGATTGTAATCATGAAGTATTTTACGATGCTTCGCATGAGTTGCGGAACATAGATGAGTATAAAATTGTAGGTTACATGCGGCTATGAGGGTGTTGATAGGAGTGCTTCTAACATGAAGTGCTAATTGCTCTGCATTGCATGATTAACAATCGTCACAGAAAATAATTGCATAAGATAAATATGAAAGTTGCTTCTGAAGTTCGATGGAAGAATCTTACTTATAGATGTACACGTTTTAAGTATTTGGAGACCTTGCTATATTGATATAGGATATCGGAGTCTGAGCACGTGTCTTAGAAATAACTTTCATAGGCAATCACTAGATTTGAGTGATTGTAATCACTTTCGACTTACGAACTTTACACAGGTAGTAGAAAATAATATATTGATGAATTATATCAATGTCTAACGTGGATAATGATAATAAGAATCAATGTCACTATTCGCAGTAAGAGCTATTGTAAAGTGCATAGCGATCAAGATTCAGGAATCAAATATAATGCGTAACTCGACAAAAATGTAAATGTAGTGATTGCAAGATGAGAGGTGAGACAGAGAAGTAAATTTATATTCTTCTCTGCACACTGGTCAATTCCGCAGTATGCAGATAGCGATGCGAGACATGACTTCTTCATACTTTAGTTACAACTACATAATAGAAAATTTTAGTTTTATAGAAAGACACATATGAATATTGCTCGATTGAGATAGTTAGCACTGGAATGGCAGTAAGCTTAAAATAAATCTTGAAGGGAAAAGGATAATTATTGGAGTTAAAATAGAAATAGATTGATTTTAGCTTTAAACTGATTTGCTTAAAAATGAGTGAAATGGATCGCTCTGGCTAGATGTAGAAATATGAAAAATTGCTTCAGGATATACGATACATGACTAGATTATATTAACAATACATCACTGGTATGATATTATATCATACTATATATAAATATTATAATTATACTAAGCAAGCATTGAAAGTTACTGGAAATAATAAGAGGTAGCCTAGTATAAATATAGAATGATATCGCTACATATAATATTACAATATGATTATTCTATAAATAACGCCTTCAGGAAGTAGTATACATTAATAGTTTTATGAAAGCTATTTAGAACTAAGGATATAACTATATGATGATGTAATAGTATATATGAAGGTAATAAGGAATATATATAGGGATGGGATGAATAGGTAGGTGGTCAGTGTAGATTTATAATATAATTATATCATAGGTATACGTTAATTAAGATAAGCATCACGGAGTATATAATACATTTGATAGTAGTTAGGAAGTAGGTTGATGCCATCAGGCCACTATACGTAGATAACACTATTAGGGGAAATAATATTAAGCATTTGGTAATATGTTGATAATACCGTGGATAGCTATATCAAAAAGATCAGGAATATACGTTGAATAGGAAGGTGTGGAAGTGCTGGAAGTAGGCCGCATTGGGAAGTACACGACGCAGGGTGGGTGCTAGAAGTAAGAAACCAAGTAGTCTGCATACAATGCCGCTCCAACAAGCATACATTTTTAGTATTATTTTTTTAAGGTAAATAAAAAATTATTTTCCATTGTTTTAAATTTAATAATGTTTTTTTATTTTTGTTTATATAAAGTCCTTCTTTCATTTATATTTTTTAAATAATGTGTAACATACTTCTAATAACTAATAACAGCATATTGCCACTCTAGAGAGGGTTTTTGGGGGGATGGGTTATTTTGTCATACAAGTGGGTACATTGCAAGCAAACCGGGGGTTATTTTTTTTTTTTTTTGGTCTCATAATTACAAAAGTTTTTAAGCCAATTTTTTTTACTATGGTTATAAATCACAGTAGGTTTAAGAATTGATTAGAAAATAGATGTGAATAGTTAATTAGTTATAAGCGAAAATTTGAAATTGGGTTTTTTTGTTGTCACACAAGTTTAAAGTATTATATTTTTTTTTTTTCAAAAATGAATTTAATAATTTAGAAATAATATATATAATAATAAATCTAATTCTGTTAATTATATATAATTAATAATATAAAATATATTAAATAATATATATAATAATAGTTAATCTGAAATGGAAGTTTTATAATGAATGACGAGAATGTTGTGGTGTTTTGTAAAATTTCTTCGGTCAGTGGTGTTCTATGCCTGTATAAATTTTTGACAGGCTTAAATGTAGGTTTTCGAGTTTGCAGATGATACCAAATGGCTCAGTAGGAAATAGATGGATGTATAAAGATTTAAAGATAAGGAGGGAGCTGTAACGTTGATGGGATGAGCAGGTCATTCTTTCTTAGCTAACTTTTTCTTTCCTCATTCATCGCATCTAAAGTAAAATTTTCTTCTCATTATTATGGTTGTGTGCTTGATTTCTCGGGCATTAGGCCTAGAGACGGCCTGTCGGTGGTGGAAAATTCTCGTTCTCGCATTCATTTCTCGCTATTTTTCATTTTCAGCTAAATCAATTGCGGGAATCTCTTCGCAAGCAAAGCTGGTTTCCTAAGGAAGTGCGCTACTCCCTTGGTTTCTCTGGACATCTTTCATCTCTAGCTTCTGTTAAATTTGCTGTTCTTTATTCGAGTTGATATTGTTGTTGCTTAATCTCCTGACAGGCTATGTCTTCGAACCTCGTCAACTAATATTCTCTATGTTCATAACTAGCACTTGTTCCTCCTCAGTGTTAGTAGCTTCACATGATCACTTTCGAAAACAAGGAGGAAAAGGTTCTGAGTATTCTACCTATCGCTGTAGCTCTCATTGTTTTATCTTAAGATTTTTTGAAACTATCATCAGAACTCACACTTTTGATATGCTGCCAATCATCGTAGCCAGTAACGGTCTCGTATGAGAAGTTACTTGGATATATATTCCTATTAACGTTTATGGTTTTTCGGCTGCTTTAGGACCTACGGAGATTGGTGGTGGGCTTGACATACCAAGATTTGACCGAGTATGTCAATCACTAGCTTCCAGTTCCTTTGGGGGTTTTCTTTTCCTGTTTGCTTACTTTAATTAGGCTTTCTTTAAATCGCTCAATATCGGCTTGTTGTTGATGGGGAACCTTCATCTTTTTCTGTAATTTTCCTTTCTCTTCTTTTTTCGCCATTCTCTACTTTATTCTCTTTTCATTAATGATCTTACTGCCCTTATCTATCCACTCGTATTCCCGATGAGTAAACTTATTTTTAATTTCCATATCTTCTACTCATTTTATTCTGGAATTTCGCTCTCGTCGTAATCTTTCGTATTTTATTTCCTGATGATGAAATAACTTTGTGAAATTCATTTTTAACCAATTTTAGCCAATTCTTCCAATACTTCTAATTTGCCTGTCTTTTCGACGTTTGTCGTCCTATTTGTTTGACATATAAATATTTGGGCTTAAACATGCTTAAAAGAAAAATCGTAATGGAAACCTACCATAATACGGTTGTAGGGGGCTCAAGAACTGGGGAATTCTGTTTAGAACTGTGAGACTCTTATTCCTTTATAGTTCTCTGCTATACAAGGTCTCCGCCATATATGGAGTATGCTCTGCATTTGGGGGTAAGGGGGGGCTCTTGGTTTTCTGCTTTTGATAGGTCGAGTCACGGCAAAGGATTAATAACTGTTTCTGTACTAAACAATGTAAAATACCCTCTATCTTTGGGAGGCGATGTTGGTGCTTTATCTTATCCTTAAGGTACCTGCAGCGGAGTGCTCGAGGAACATCACTCCGTCCACCACTTACGGAGCTTGTAGCAAATAGTTGCTGTATAGTGCCGCACGAGTATTGTGTTGAATTGGTAACATAGGCTAGTTTGCTGTGGTGCTTCCTTTTTTCCAGCAAATCTGTTTTGTGGAATTCTCCATCCATGTTTGTATTTTTACTGATTTAATCTGCCTACCTTTAAGCTGCGTTGTGTCTTGGTAATTTACGAGCTTGAGGTGAATTTTGATAGTACTACCCCTCTTGAGTAGGGCTCTGCCATGGTGGTGGTGCACTGTAAAAAAATCTTGAATGTGGCAGATCATGTGCAAATGAACTGAGTCTCCTATTCCCCCATCAACTCATTCGATTATCTCCAGAATAGTCTCTTTCAACTACACTTCGAGGATCATATGTGCAACACACAAATTTTGACCCTTTTCATATTAATTTACGTTTAAGATTCTAGTATCACCACCAATCTACCCATAGGCTCTCTACACAACTCTCATCAGAATTGGCAAAATCTTCTATCTCTCTCATTTTCACAGCAAACAACAATTCAACACCTATTTTTACGGTTTTTCATTTTTGTTTATAAGCGAGCAATTAAATTTGCCCTTTCCTAAGATTCATCCATCACCTCTCTCCTCTTCTCTACATTTATTCCTCTGACAGTTTATATAAAGATACGATTATACATTTTCGCGGAGGTAGAAGGCGCTTACCCCTGCAATCACGACATTGGCATGCATTAGATTCTGGGAAAGTAAGTGGTAGTAGGGCAACTATAACAGTCCTTAGTCGCCTTCTACGACAGGCAGGACGTACAATTGTTTTCTCTACTTGGATAATAAGGGATAGGGATGTCTGTAGATTTGTTAGAAGAGGGGTGTGGATTAAGTTATTGTTAAGAGTTTGTCTGGGTGAGTGTGGATATGAAACGTCATACAGAAGGGAATAGGCATGAATTATAATACATAGCAAATGAGGTATATTATTATATATTTATATATATATAATTATATATATATATATATATAATATATTATATATATATATAATATATATATATATATATATATATATATATTATATGTCCTATGATTATTTTAATATTATATTTTTTTTAATTTATTTTATTATTTTATTATTATATTAATTATTATTATTATTTTTTATTATTATTATTATTATATTATTAATTAGTTATTTTATTATTAATCAAGTTTCAATATTCAATTTAATAATGTGTTCATTTCTCTTGAAATGTGAGTGCTCATAACGTCTTCTTTTTCAATAAGTGGAAATTACAGAATGAAGAGATTCATGTATCAAAATATCTATATATATATAGTATGATAATATATATATATAATATATGTATCTATTAGTATATTATATCTATATATATATATATTATTATATATATATATATATATATATATATATATTATATATTATTATATATTATATATTATATATATTTATCTTTAATAATATATAGGTATTATTATTATATATATCTGTCTATAGGAAAATAGTGGCCCAGCCCTGAACTGTTGGGGACATCTTCAATCTCATGAAGATTATTGGGCGATTTCTTCCTACCAGGCAGACATTGACACATCTTAATCAAATTACTACTCCAGATGAAATTACCTCAAATGTCTTATGCAGTTATGTAGGGACCTTTAAAGTTGCTAAGTTAAGTTATATTCAACTGGATTCCTCCGGTCATATGCGTCGTAATGTAATTCTGATAATTCTTAAAAGGTATTGTCCTGAATGACTACTTTCTGAACTGTGCGGAAGGTAATACTTGTTATTTCTAATTTTCTCTATTGACCTTTCAGTATTCCAGAAACTTTACAACGATGATGTTGGCTAATGGCTATAATACCATCCTTCCTTACTATTCCTTTAATGGCCCAACATGATGAATGTTTTCCAGTCATTGGTATCAACCAATGTTATAGATCATACAATAATATCGTGTTTGGCATTGCTGTTTCTACCTCTTTCAAATTCTCCATGTTAACATTAGGGCTCTAGTTTACTTGGATCAATTATGTCTGTAGTTTAATATCTTTTATGTCAATTTCCGAGTTTTTGTTACATGCATACAAGAACTATAGTCTCCAATATTATTATTATTCTCCAGTACCTGCAGCAATAAGCAGTTGAAAATGTTGACATCCTTATCTGACTGAACTTACTAAATTTTCATAAATTTTAATTTGACCTATTTCTATTTTTACTTTTATTTTATAAAAGCTGAAAAACTTCTTCAGGTCCTTTTATATTACTTGTAAATAATTGTTTCATTTGCTTTTTTATTGGGTTAAGTTACTTAGTTTCCTATAATTTTTTATATTTCTATTAAGTTGATTTTAAAATTATGTTTCCTGTTTTATCTCTTATCTTATAAAAGGTTCTCTGATGGGGGGTTATTTTAATATACTGATGTTTATTAAATGCTTAATTTCCAATAACTAGGTACTATGTGATGGTTACTGTATATATAATTATTTTAGACGAAGCATTGAGGTTTTTTGTACAATATAGATCATTTTTTCACCCCATCAGATTATAATGTATTTGGGATATCCGTTCCAGACCAGATGATTGCTTTTTAAACCTTTGTAATTAATCTTTCCTAAAAAGATAAATAGTCTGTCAGTTCTTAAAGAAGATTTCTTAAAAGGTTTACATTTGTTTAAGAATAGTCAGGTAATGCCTTTCCAGGTGTTTTTTCTTTTTGATATTTTTTCTTAACTGTAGTTCATCTTGGTGCCGGCAGAAGCTTGAATCCTTTCAATAACCTGTCCGATGTTGTCTGCCTTTGACGATTTTTCAGAATTTTTCTAAAATGATAAATAACATTGTCGTTGAACAAGTTGATGCTCCTGTTGACCACAGCAGTGTCAGGAGAGGCGTTTCAAGTCAAATTAATAACATGGTGAAGGAGTAAGTCTCACTTCTACAAAGTTTTAAATTCTAACAACCTTTTAACGCTTTTGTTTTGTCTGGCAGCCTCTCCATAGCTAATACTGTGAAGATTCGGAGAATGTACGTAATATAGATTAGGTACGGTGTCGGCCAGTATCGGTCATTATTTTCTGGGTATAGTATTGGTTAATATGGCAGATATTGGCCCGATACTCTTACTTTTTGGGTGAATGTGAGAACTTTAGATTTTCATTAAATAAGTTTTCGAGTATTATGTATTTAGTATAGGTTGTTTTTTTTTTTTTTTTTCCTTGATGGTCTTTTTAACTTAGATTTTAGCGTTTCTCCAACTTGGTTTAGCGTAACATTTATCTATTTGGATAGCCATTATTATATTTTATACAGATTTAGCTTTATTTATTAATCATGTATTTTTTTTTTTTTTTATCCATTTCTTTAAATTAGTGTGAGTGCGTTAGTGTTTTTAACTTTTGGATTATCATAATTTTTAGATATCTAAATTATTAAGATATGCCTAAATCAAAAATTTCAGAATTAAAATTAAATAATTAAAGTACGATATTTTTTCTTCCCCTCTTTCCCTTTGGTTTTTGTCCTGTTTGTTTCGTGTGTTTTTTTTATGATTGTGTGGTGTCGTTTTCTGAGTCACTTATTTAAATATACATCGTGATTGCCTCTAATTGAATCGTTGGGTACCATCTGTATTTAACTAAATTTTTTGCTCTTGTCTGAGAGCCAGATGGTTAAGAATTCACACATCGGCGTTTCTATATCATATAATTTTTCATACTTTCGCTATATTAAATATATAACTCCTATATTGAGAATCTCGAATCTATTAGGATGTCTGGATTAAATCTTTTTCTTTACCTAAATATCTTTGTGCTCTGCTATGTCTAACATATAGACCATTTCAGAACTTTTCTTTATACTAATCTTTTCTCATGAAATTCAATTTTGAAAACCTATAGGTCTCAAGGAGAAATACTTTAACTATAGCCTCCTCTGGAATCGACGCGACCATACTTCAGAGTAGAATAACTGCTAGCAATACGTTTAAGATCCCTATAGTTGAGAATCATGAATCCAAAGTGTGCAGGTTTCTAAAATTTATTTTTATAAGTGTTATTATATATGGTGTTGGAAAAGGTCGAAATACCATTTGTTCTAAAAAGATCAAAAAAGGCTGGAGTAGCGAGCGCTACCTATGTTAAAAATTCCTATGAAGATCACACTATTCTGCCCGAAAGTTATATTTCTCGCTACATTCCGCGTAATAAGCGCCCATACATAACATTCCACCATTAAATTGTAATTTTCAAGTTTTAAAATATATTTTAAATTTAAATTGTCAACTAATGTTCGTTTTATTTAAAATATGTTTTTTTTAATAATCAAAAAAGAATAAGGTTTTAAAATATATTTCGTATTTCCTCTGTCAACTAAGCAAAAATCTGATATAATTGTAAAAATCATTTTGTAAAAATTATATATTGCTTAATAATAAAAAAAATCGTGATTTTAAATTTATTTCGATTTTTATTTGTCGCTTAAGCCAAATGTAATAATATTGGAATATTTTTTTTTTTAAAATACTTTTTGCTCAACAATCGTTGCAACCCAATTTGACGCAACAATTTCCGCCTGTAAAAGAACCAGTATTTGCCGGTAAGGCATTATAATTAATTTAGACGTGGAACTCGACGCTTCTCAGACGAACACCTGACCAAATACAAAGGTAACATTTTCTTAATAATAATAATGGGCGTGAATATTCAAAATATTTTTAAAAAGCTTGTATTTTATTATTAACCCAAGTATAATTTAAATAATACGAAAATTAAAATTTAATTAGATTATGCTTAGTTGACAAATAAAATTCAAAATAAATTATAAAAGCCGATAGATTTTAATATTTTTATTTTTTAATTTTTAAGCAAAACATAATTTAACAAACAAGAATATTACAATGTAATTGGATTGTGGCTATCACAAAATTCGTCTTGTATATTCATTTGTTTTTTTAGGGTCAAATCCGTCGGGCTTTCATCTTTATAAGAAGGATACATCACTTTCGGGTCATATTGATATGTCACGTTAAGAGATGATATTTATTCAAGACGAACCATTTCTAACGGTAGGAGTATACATCAGGGAATAAGAAACACTTAAGACAGACACAACCTTCTAACCCACCGTTCAATCTAAAACGAATATGACGATAAAATAAGTTCTCGAGAGAAAAGATAATGTAATATTTACTGGGACAAACACAAGTCTAAGAGATAAGGGATATTTTAACCAATCACGGAAAGGTATTAGGATATTTCAGCCAATCACAGAGTAGGGCAAATATAGATAAAGGATATCTAGTCAGAACTATGTGAGGAATAGCATTTCGCCAGAGAACAATTATATAGTATATTAGATATATATATATATATATATAGATTATTATTATATCATATTAACTTAATATAATATAAATATTATATATCATATATTATGTAGTTATTTAGTATATGTATATAATTAACATGTACATAGTTATTATGCCCCCATATAGTAAATAAAAGATATCTCATGAATTAGAACATAATACAAGTATTCTAAGAATTAACATCTTCCACGAGAGATACCCAGAGTTCCACCCCCTTGCTTTCAATGAATGAATCCCTCATGGGATCACCCGAAAGGGCGTGTAAGCTAGGCATTGAGCCTCAGCCCAAAGAGGCTGATGCTCTATCCCTCCTTCGGAGGTTTAATGCATATTATATAGTATATATATATATATATAATAGTATTTATATATATATAGTAATATATTAGGAGTGAGTAGTATTAGGTATATAATATATTTAAAACTTGTGTTCTGTAATATTTAAAATACTGTATGTAAAACAACAATTTATACTCTCGTTAGAGTAGATAATATAATCATACTATATATATATTATATTATATATATATATACTATATATAATATAATTATATATATAATATGGTGTAAGGGGTGTTGTGATGTGTTAATATAATATATATTATATTGATATATATATATATAATATTCTTTTACTATATTTAAATTATGTAACTTTTCAGTTAAAAAATTTTAAAAATTCTTGTTTTAACCTTCACCCATCTTACTATGCTTAGTTCAAACATAAGACTTATTTTTTATTTTGTGTTATACAAAGAAATTTATTATTATGTTGTGTATGTAGAAAAAAAAACCATGTTGCTATATGACGTAATGTTTAAGTTTGTACAAGAAAAATGAGGGATATATTGATAATATATACAATCACTCACCTCATATATATATAAATAGTATATATAAGATTATATATATACCTATATATATATAATAGGATTATAATATATATATATATTATAATTTTTTATTAATAATAAGTATGTAAACGCAGTAAACAGTAAAACATGATTGTGGGGTAAGAGGTGCGGCCCCCTGGATGCTGTTTTGTCTATTTTTTTACTGCATTAGCTCTTTTTGGTCCCAAAAATCATGTTTCAATGGAAATTTGACAATTCTCCAGAAATAATGTTTTTAAAAGAATGTTTTCAAAATACTTTAATATTTTTCAGCAAAAGACAACGTTTTTCAAAATAATTCTCTTTTAATCTGAGGAAAAATATAAATCTTATCCTTCAAAATAAAAAATTTTAACTCTTAACTTAACTTATCCTTATAACTTCTACTTAAAATATAAGGACTGTTTGTATTATACGAATACTCTAACTAAATATAACCTTTTCTTTTTCGTCTGGTCTTGCGTGTTCTGCCTTCGTTGCCTCTCATTCGCTTTCTTCTCTTCTTCTTCCTGGCCTCTGATGCATCTTTTTTTCAGTTTTTCTTCTTTTTTACCTCCTTCTTTTCAGCTGAGTCCCTCAAGGTTCCTCAAACTCAATTTGGAGGTTCATGAAACCCTAAAGTCGAAATCTAATGTCTTTAAACATATATAAGACACCATTTAATTGACTCAATATGCATAACTGGCAGCCAGAGATTCCAGTCTGACTCTGCAATCACAAAGCTCGTCGGCTCCGCTCGGCTCATATGTGCCGAACAGTAACTCATTACTCTATTTCAGTTAATTCTCTTCTGATTCGATCTTCACAAATTTTCAACCTTCTAAGTGCCTTTCCTGTTTTTGGGTCAGATCCGTTGCCCCTCGCTTGGACGCGGCGGAAACTCGGGAGCCTTAGCAGGCGGCACTTTCAACAACCATGGTTAGCCAGGTTTTGAGAGAAATCTTAACTAGAAAATTGTTAAAAACCAAAAAAAGTATATATATTGAGCACCGCTAGCACCGGTTGCAAAAGATCTTAAGGAAAAGCTCCAATCCACTCGTAATGCCAGAAATCAACTCTCGCATACTCGAAACATAGGGATAATACACCAAGTTCAAACCTCTAGCATCGAAATAATAACCAAAGTTAAATACTTGCATTAGAAAAGGGGGTAGGTATTAAACTGCTTAGAGGAACCATCCTAACAACTTTTAATACACACCAATCGAATCCTTTCAGTACCTCAACTACATAGTAGGTAGACACATAATATTAGTGTTATTCTTTGAGTATATATGTCATTGCTAGAAATGCTAGAAAGGGAGGTTGCCGGTATAACTCATAGATAGAAGCATCCTACACACCTTCTAATATACACCAATCGACTCCACATACCTAGTTAACATAGGTGTAGACACTTAATATAATGTATTCTACTCAATGAATAGGACAGTGGCCTAGAAGCTAGAACAGCTTGCCAACTGAAACCTCAAAAATGAATTCTACACCATTGAAAACATAGATGTAGACACCTCATTTTTCCTAATATGTGGTTGGAGCCAGAATTCCATTTGACCGCAACACAAGCTCCGCTCAGGCCCATATGGTTCGCCATTTATTTTAAACAACCATTCTATTTCATTTTTCTCTTCTATACACTCCCCAAATTTCAGCTTTCTAAGTTCATTTTTTTTTGAGGGAGGACCCACCCCCCTTTGACGTAGCGGCTTGAAATTGACATTGCAACATGTTGCCACACATATAAAGAAGCATGCCAAGTTTGAAAGGATACGATGTTCTCTAAACACTCTTTTGCAAGATATACATTTGGTGTCGTTTTTGAAACCAAAATAAAGACCCGCGGGGGCCCTGTGAGATCCTGGCGTTCGGAAATCTAACTACGGAATCTTATTTTTGAACATTCACCCTGTTTTGGACACCCTCATATAGGTTTTTGCTACGAAGAGGTAACCTCTACGAAAAAACGCATGTTGGTGCGTTCTAAAACCGCAACGCGAAAACGCCTTGTGGCTCGCCAATGAGTGCAATTCGACTCGGCAACCTCAAACATACTAGGCAACACCGAGCTCGGCATCATAGCTCCAGAAAAAATGTTGCACAGATGCATTAGAAAAGGGGGTAGGTAATATCTAATACTAACTCTTGTTAGGAGTGAAACGATTCCGTCGTAACCACAGGAATCGATTCAGCAGTGTCGATTATGTACTAACCGATACCAATATCGGGTATATCCGCCACATACGATATATCGCACTAGAAGGGTTAAAAAGGGGGGTGGGGTACTAACTCGTAGAAGGAACCATCATACCACCACCACCAACTCCGAATCCTCATACCTTATTAACATAGGGAAGACACCAATATTGGTGTAATTCTATGACGTAGCCTATGGCATGCTAGAGAAAGGGTGGGGAAAACTCGTAGCAGAAGGCAAGCATCCCTAGCACATTCTAATATAACGCAATCGAAATCCTCAATACACACTAATCATCCCCGTACCTCTCATAACAGTAGGGTAGACACTAACAATTAAGGTGCTGTATTCTATCATATAGGTCGGTAAGTGCTAGAAGCTAGAAACAGGTGCACCTTTGCGGTTTTACTTTAGCTAACCTGGGTCGCAAATCTATGTGATTACTAATATATATATATATATATATATATATAATATAATAATAAAGATATATATATTTGTATAGGTTTCATTTTTATTATTAAATATATAATATATATTATAAATATATATATATATAATATATATATATATATGAGAAGAGAGAGAGAGAGAGAGGAGAGAGAGGAGAGAGAGAGAGAGAGAAGAGATTCAAAATTCTTTTTTTCAAATTTATTCGTGCGATTTCACTGGGTGAACGAAAATTTCGCGAATTTTCGTATTTTTTTGCTCGTACAGCAAGGTATGACGCTGCCTAGTCCTAGTAATTATTATTATGAAATAGAAGTTCCAATGTACACCCATCGTGTAGGAATTTTTCAATAAGTCTAGCTGTTGGAAGAAAATCTCAAATGAATTTTGAGAATCGTATTACATTTCCAATTACTATGTAGTTGCTTTTCATGAGATTTATTCCATAAACTTGTTTGAGGGTGGAGTTTCAAATACAAACATACTAATTTCACTTACCATTTTAAATTTTTATTCATTTAAAAAACTAAAAATTTGCGTAGGAGCTATTCTTACCTGCCTACCTATGTAATACTCCCCTAGATTATATATATATATATATATATTATATATATATATTATAGATATAAATATATATATATATATATAATATAATATATTATATATATATATATATATATATATATATATATATATATATATATACGATATATATAATATTTATATATATATTATGCTGGACATGACATCCGCATTCGCAGTCCGCATTTGACATCGCATCCCGCCTCGCATCCTCACTTAGCGGCACATCGCATCCGCATCCGCTTTTGAAAAATGAGATGTTGCGGATGTTTCTAATCTGAATAAGTGCATATAACCAATAAGTAATATTTGTCATATTTATTCTTTTGGGTTTATCGGAATAATGTAATTTTGAATTTCAATTTTTTGTATATATATTACTAATATACTATTATATATATATAATATAGTATATATATATATATATATATAATATATATAACTATTATATAATATTATTTATAATATATATATAATATATAGTAATATATATATATATATAATATATATAATCCTAGAGCCGGTACTGCAAGCAAGAAAGAAGCGGAGAGAGAGTGTAGAGGAGGGCAAAGGAGGAGGTGGCTAAGAAGCTAGCAAAGGAACTGATGGATGAATATGAAGGGAAGCAAGAAGAAGATTTTTAGATTGGCAAGAACGTATAAGAGCGCGAAGAAGTAAGTTATAGTCAATATCAAAGACAAAAACTTAAAAACATGGTTCAAGCCGGAGAAAAAAACAAAAGGGGATAGATACTTTGATGAGTTGTTAATGTGAAGTGCAGTCGGAAGAGGAAGGAAGAGAGAGAGGAGCGAGATGAGAGAACGTGGAGGGAAAATAGGATGAGGTAATAACGGATGAGGAATTTGGAGGGGTTAAGGAAAATGAAGAGCGGAAAAACTCGTGGTGAGGATGGGATAATATTGAGTTGCTGTAGGAGGAGGAAGAGGGGCGAAAGCACTGATGCTGCAGAATTTGCTGCAACATGTGGAGTGGAAGAGTAGAGTGCCGGGAAGTTGGGAGTAATAATAGTTCCCAAAAGTTAAGACGCAGGAATTGTAAAAATTATAGAGGAATCTCACTAATGGATCACATGGCAAGTTATATGAAAGAATATTAGAAAGAAAATAAAGATCAAAAATAGAGCCAAGATTGAGTGAAGAGCAGTATGGTACAGAGGTCGTTTGAGAGGTACTACAGATTTAATGTTTGCATTAAAAATGATACAGGAAAAGACATGGAATTACCCAATAGAAAGCATTATATCGCCTCATAGACTTGAAGAAAGCATTTGATTCATGTACCCAAGAGAAGCTGCTGGAGAGTTCTGGAAGAGATTATGAATTGTTTAGGCAGACTGATAAAAGTCATAAGAAGTACTACTACGTTGATAGACATAAGTAGGTAAGAACAGGATATAAAAATTCGAGAAGGTATGTGTAAAAAACTGGATAAGGCAGGAGTGTGTGTCGCCGATACTGTTTATAGCAGCGTATTTGGGACACAGTCATATGAGTGTAAAAGAGATATAGAAGGAAGTATTGCGGAGACATCATGTTATGCAGATGATTTGGCGTGTTTGAGTGGAGATGGTGATGTGAGAGGTTGAAGCAAATAGCGCTGTGTTCGCAGAAAAAGTTTGACGAGAAACAGATTTGAATTATAAAATGTGAGAAGAAAACAGAAATAATGTAGTAAGCAGGAAGGAGGAGGAGAGTGAGCAGTGGATGTTTAGACGTAGGAGAGATAAAAATGTGGATAGATATAAATATCTATGAAGCACTTGGAAGAGAAGGGGTGTGCCAAAGGAATATTACGAGCTAGGATGAGAGTATGGCAGGACTGTAAGAGCAGTATACCCATCTTGAAAGATAAATATATGATCAAAGAGGTGAAGAGAGCAATATACGACGGAGTGTTGACGCCGATACTGTTGTATGGGGGAGACATGGAGCATGAAGGGAGAGAGGAGAAGTAGAATCAGACAGCGAGAGATGAATATATTGAGACAGGATTGAGGAATACGAAGAGAGACAGAGTGAGAAACGGACAGATGACGGAGAGCGTGGGTGTAAAACCAATGATGAATAAAGTGGGACACAGCCAGGACTGAATGGTGGACACGGAGAGATTGCAGGAGAGAGAAGTTTGCAGCAAGAGGTGGAGGTGGAGTAGCGAGGATGAGAACGAGGGGAGAGGCGTGCTGAGAGAGGAGTGTGATGAGACACAGGTAGAGGATTCATGAGAAGACACCAGAGGCCGTGCAATGATAAACTGATGGTGGATGGATCGTGATGGATAGAACAAGATGAAAGCGGATTTGCCCCACTGACAGGCTCGTAAGCCTGACTGGAAGAGATGGAGATTATATATTATTATATATTATATATTATAATATAATAATATATATATATATATATATTATATATATATATATATATATATTATATATATATATATATTAATATATATATAGTATATATATAATATAATCATGTCATGTTCATGTCATCACTAATATAATATATATATATATATATATAGTATAATATATATATAATATTATAATATATTATTAGAGTATTATATAATATATATATATATAGATATTATATATAAATTATATATAATTTTTAATACAAACTTCAAAGAGTAGAACATCCGCTCCCGGCATCGCTCATGTCTACTTTTAAGATTTCGGGGCGCATTCCCATCGGTCTCCATCAATTCTTTATGATCCGCGATTCCAAACAGTCAAATTTTTGACTAGGTTCCGGTGCCAATCACTAATATATATATATATATATATAAAGTATATATATATAGTATTATATATATATATATTATATATATATAGTAGGTAGTTAGTATTATATATATGTATTATATATATTATATAATATTATTATATTATTATACTATAATATAGTAATATATTAATATATATAAGATTATATACTAATATATTATATATATATATATATATATATAGTATTAATAGTATTATATAAGTATATATAAATATATTATATATTATATAGATATGTATATATATATATATATAGTATATATATATATAGTATAAATTATTAGTATATATATCATATATACATATATATATATATAGTTATGTAGTGGTGTATATATAGTATATTAATATATATATATATATAATATCTATAGATAAATATATATATAATATATTATATATACTATATATAATAGTATTATATATTATATATATAGTATATAATATATATAAATATATATATATATATTATATATATATAGTATAATATATATTAGATATATAAGTATATAATATATTATAGTATATATATATATATATATATATATATATATATATATAGTATGTTTGTTTAATATATATAATAATATATGATTATATATATTATATATATATATATATAATATATATATGATATATTAGGTATATATATATACATATGTATATATATATATATATATATTATATATATTATTTGATATGCATATATATACATTATATATATATATATATAGAATATATATATATATATATAGTATACTATAAATATATTAATATATATATATTAGTAGTGTGAGTATTTTTTACTATATATATATTATATATTTAATATATATATAATATACTATATATATATATATATATATATTAAGTATATATATATAATATGTATATTATATATATATATATATATATATAAATTCTATATATTATATATATATATATATAGTATAGTAGTATGTAGGTATGTATATATATAGATATATATATATATATATATATATATATATTATATATATATATATATATATATATATAATATATAATATATTATACTATTATATATATATATATAACTTATAGTATATATTATATATTATATAATATATATTATATATAATATATATATATATATATATATAATATATATAATATAATATATATAGATATATACTATATACTTTCATTGTGCTTTCTTTACAGGAACAGGTGATGCCTCCAATCATCCTCCCTCCGTGACAGGCGTAAATCGTGTGGGAATTTCTGCGATGAATAGAACTGCGATCGGTCTTTCTTCTCTTTCGCATCGAGAACGAGAGTTACTATCTTGAAGGATTCGTC
>JABUQX010106850.1:7500-12500 GCA_015478945.1 Trachelipus rathkii | reverse complement strand
AAACGTCGGAATTGCGGAGTTGACCCATTATCATGGTATTTTATGGAGCTCCATGATCGCCGCTGGAATATATATATATTATATATATAATAATATATATATATAAATATATATATATATAATATATATATATATATATATATATATATATATATATATATATATATATTAGAGACAGATCGAATATTCGTGTTTTCCAATATTTGCATTCGGAAATATTAAAATGCGAATATAAACGGCTGTTTGGGACTTGTTAGAAAATGTAGCAACTTTTGTAATAAGTTGACTAATACCGTCTAAAGGCCTTGGTAGTAATCTGAGTCACACTCGAAGTCTAGCAATATTGATAGGCTTGTACGTGTGAGGAGTATATACTCTGGAAATCAACTGTTGAAGCAAATGCGCAAAGGCATCCTCATCCAGTGTGATTTGGAATTACTTTGATATTGTTTCCTATGACGCCGCAAAGCGTATACTTGCAATCGTAATTATTCTCGGAAAGGAAGAACGATATATGTGTTAAGAAATTATCTAAGTAGTAAACACAAGAAAGATGTATGAGAGGGAAAATGAGTAAAAGAGGATAGGATCTCCAATACCAGCTTAAAGAATGAAGCAGATTACTCTTGAAACTTGTAGAAATGCAAAGATATGGGACACTAAAACGAAAAAGTACAAAGGATGGATATAGTAAATTTGTAAAAATGATAGTAGTAATGGACGATGTTCTGTTTTCTCATTTTGAAATTCTTGGGTTTGTTTGCTTATGAAAGTAGCTGTCCCTTTCAACACACTACGTCAAATTTGCAGAGATATTGTTTGTAAGAAAATGTGTGACCGTTAAAACTAAGGTTTCAGAATTAATAACTTCTATCAAATAATCATCCAAGTTAGCAAGCTTTCTTCACCGACGAAAGTCAAATACTCAATCAGCAGTTTCTTTGTTTTCTCTTACTAATCATGCCGTAGACAATTATTTCAAACACAAATTTGTGTTGTGCTCTGAGACCTCTCCCTGAACGTCACACGGGTGAATATCTCATTGACGTATTTAATGGTATGTTGGCGAAATGGGACCTTTCTCCAGATATCGTTCACTGTGTCATAAGAGATGGTGGTGTCAATATAAATAAAGCTGTTTCTTTATGAATAACACAAACTCCGTCAATCATCAACATTGGAAATGTTATGACATTTAAAACAGAAGTCAGCGAAGTTCTCTAAAAATATAGGTCAGTTGCGGCACACTTTAATCATTCGACCATGACTCAATAAGAACTAAATAAAATGCAGGCCATAATTAACGTTTCACAACTTTCAGTAATACATGACGTAACTCTGCAAATTATGATAATGATGCAAGAACTTAATGAATCTCTCTCTCTTCTTTTACGGCCGCTCTATGGATAAAATAAATGTCTTAACATATCATGACCATTCTATTCTAACCAATTGTATAATTGTATTCCAAACATTTGAAGATATCACCATGATAATCAGCAAACACTTGTCATCCCTTTAGAATCACTCTGAAGAGAGTATTAATATTCTCAGACAATGGCAGTCAGCGAATAAAAATGATGAGAGAGACGATATCAAGAAAATTAACAAATGGTTGACTTCCAGATAGAGCAACGACTTGTATTCCAAAACTACGTTTTTGGACCAGAAATAAATGAAACTATTTTCACTTCTAAGTTTTTGTTTGTGTGTGTGTGCGCGCGCTCGTGCGCCTGCCTAAAATGTGAAGAAAATAAAAAATACAAATTTGAAATAGCTCAAGAAAAACAAAGAACAGAAAACGTTGCTTCAAAACCACCACAAAAACTCTGTTACTGACATCATTAATGCAATTCTACATTGAAGTAGTAATGATGAAGATGATCAGCTGTTTGAACAGACATTAAAAATTTTTGACGGGTACGTCAAGAGAAACACTTTTCCCCATGACGAAGACTCTCTTGAATGGTGGAGGAATCCTGAGGAGACCTATGCTGATAATTCACAGTTAGCAAGGACTTACATTGCTTGTCAACCATGAAGTGTTGCCAGTGAACGTCTCTTTAGTGATGCTGCTATGATCTATGATGTAAAATGTAGTAGAATAAATGCTCAGAGAGTGCTAAAAAAATTATTAATTTTGAAGTATAATTTTTCAATAGGTTACTTCAACTATTGGTAATGCCATCAACCATGCAGTAGCTCTATAAATTTTCGTAGTGGTTTTCCTTTTTCGAAGGGCGGAGGTTGGTGTGATGCGTGTAAGAGTGGGTCCTTCCTCCTTCTGCATCCTGGAAACAGAAAATTGAATGTATTTTAATTCATATCTTAATATCGAAACTCTTTCGACCGAAGCAAATATTCCCCTTAAATCTATTATTAAAATTGACATATTACTGGCAATATGTAATATTTCTCATTCGCGAATATTAAAAAATATATACGTTTTCGTGAATATATATATATATATATATATATATACTATAATATTATAATACATATTTATTTTTTATATATATATATATATATATATTATATATATATTAGATTATTATATATATATATATATATATATATATATATAATACACTATTTTTATTTTCGAAAATCTTTCGTGAAAGTCTTGCGGTGTGCTCCAGTGGCCAGTATCAGGCACCGCACTACACCGTTAAATTTGTATCGAATTGTACCGCACCGCTTTTATTTTTTCTCCACACCGCAGCGGCACTACGTCAGCTTGAAATTTTTTGATTCCGCCACCGCACGGTGCGGTCAGCCAACCGTAATATATTAGTATATATATATAATATATATATATATATATAATATATTATATATATATATTATATATATATATAGATTATATATATAATATATAATATATATATATATAATATATATATATAGTATATATATATATATAAATATATATGGGTTGTGTTTGTTTGTGTTCTTTCCTTGGTGGTTGTTAGAGGGATTGAGAGTGACTTAGTTCTGGTTTAGTTGAATTATTATTTATTTCCATTTAGTTTTTTTGTATGTTGTTTTTTTGGAAAATTTTAAAGGAGTGATATTGTTATGAAAAATGTGGTCTTTCTAGGTAACAACAACAAGTTTTGAAGTTCTCTTTGCTACGTAGTCAAAATTATCCATTTAATACGTTTCTACCACGTTGTATTAAATACACACGATAGACATTTAAGCATTACCATTTCCGTCAAAGGGAAAGGTCTTATTTTTCCTTAATTTTTTTTTTTCCTTTTTCCTGGGTAGTCTACATAACATTAATAAATGTTTAAATGGTTTGAATGCTGTTCATTCTTTTCAATCCCTCAAAGTCTTTATATATATATATATATATATTAAAATGGTATAATATATATATATATATTATATATATATATATAATATATATATATATATTATATAAAAAGATATATATATATAATATAATAATATATATATATATAATGCCTCGTATTTGGGGGGGAACGGGCTGGAACGCGCGTTCCGGTACCTCTCAGACCGGAAATCCGCAAAATAATAATAATAATAATAAAAATTATGAAAGAAAAACAAGTTTACGAACACCGTGCGAAGAATGATGCGCGCAGGGACAAGGGCGGGGCGTTTAACCTATACAGCCCAAATTACGATCAGTTTCACGCTTGTCGTTGTTCCGCCAGGGAGCGTTTTGGCGTGTGTAGTGTTTCATTGTATTGTATATTTTGGAAATGAAAAAGCTAACATTATTTTTCGTAGCGTTGGTGATGATAGTAAAAGACGTAGGCTCGATACAAGTTCTTCACAAGAGCATGTGTCTTCGAGCAGTGAACTTGCGAAAAACGAAACTTCCGACAAGTGCGTCACAAACGTCTTGCCAGAGTTGGACACTTTCGCAAAAAAAAAAGATTTTTGCATAAAGTATTCGTGGTTGTTCGTTGAAAATGGAAAATTAGGATGTAGTACGTGTAAAAATATTGGGATTTTAAGTGTTCATAAGAAAAAAGGAATGAAAATTTCTAAAGAATGGGAAAATGGTGAGATAACTAGCTATGGCGACACGAAAGAGAAACAACAAACTTCTTTACGAAAGAAAATGTATGACCACAAGGAAAGTGCTGCGCATAAAGCAGCAGAAATTGTTCTATCAGACAGTAGAAAAGAAACATTTGAAAAAATAATTTTGAAACAGCGTTCTCATGAAAAGGAAGCTACTGAGAAGATATTTCGTACTGCATATAAGGTTGTTAAAGAAAATCAGTCGTTTAACAATTTTGAAACAGAAATTGATTTACAGGGACTGAATGGTTTTTGATATGTGTCGCATTTTACACTCAGAACAAGCAAAGAAAGGAAAAAAAACTTGTGAATGAATTATTTCAAAGTGACACAAAAATCGGATTGATAATTGATGAATCAACTTCTTTAAGTAACAAATCAAGTTTAATAGTGTACATTCGGTGTTCTTTACCACAAACTGGTATGGATGGTTACGTTAATGTATTCTTGGATTTGGTTGAATTGGAATGTGTTACTGCGAAGGCCATATTTGACAGTTTAATTAAGTGTATTCACTCTCATGGAATAACCGACATGTTTTTAAGTAATAACCTAATAAGCTTGACATGTGACGGTGCTGCTACTATGATTGGAAGAAAGAGTGGTGTTGGAGCATTATTTACGGAAAAATTCCCTTCTCTTCTTGTTTGGCACTGTGCCAACCACAGACTTGAACTGTCAGTGTCTGACGTAATTAAGTCAGTTTCAGGAGTTGCCAGGTTTAAATCCTTTATCGATAAACTTTATGTGGTGTATCATGCTTCTCCAAAGAACAGCACAGAGCTACGGAGCTGTACAAGTTTTGAGCACTCGTTGGGTTGCTTCAAGTTTAAGATCTGTGTCAGCTGTTTGGACGTCGTATGAACCTTTAGTTCAACACTTCAAAGATGCTTCGAACGATCGAATGAGAGACAAAACGGATAAAAATATGTTTAACG
>JABUQX010106850.1:0-2500 GCA_015478945.1 Trachelipus rathkii | reverse complement strand
TGTGTGTGTGTAGTGTGTCTTAAACTGGCCAAAACTTTTCAAACAAGAATTCCAGACCCAGAGTTATTCTATGATTACTGTTATTCCAGGTAAAATCCAACACTAGCAAGTTTGTATCTCAATTATCTCATAATTATAATATAGGCTATACTTTATTAACTTTGAAATCCATAAAAAGTACCGAACGACGATCGTTTATAGTACCACGGAAACGCACTATATATATATATATATATATATATATATATATATATATATATATATATACTATATATATATATATATATATATATTTATTAATATTATTATATATATATATATTATGTGTGTGTGGGGTGTGTGTGTATGTGAAATGCAATATAATAGATGTAAGGTAAATAACGGGATGAGAGATGATGGCGCGCTCTCCAGATCGATCGAACTCTCAGTGTCCGAAAAGCAATATGTCCATCAGCTTAGACACTCCGTCATCCCGTCAAACTGAACAACAAAAGCCAAATTCAAGCTGATAATTTATGCACCTTGATTACCGTTACAACTTTATTACTATGTAAGCATGTCTTTCCCTCTACCTTATGATTTTTCTAAAATCTAAATTAATATTGCTACAACAACCTCATTCTTTAAGGAAACTATGATTCATTTCTTGATCTTTATTAAGCTTACATCTGTTATATTGTGGTCCGTTGTAGCATATTAAATTAAATAGATTAGTGTTGGACAACCCCATCACCTCTAATCACAAGTGACCAGTAAAAAACTCAGCAGTTGTGTCCTATATTGTGTCTGGAAAAAGAAAAAATAGATTTTTGATTGTATCATATTTCAATTTCAGAATTTATATTTTCTTATGTTTCTAATTGAGAAATCAACTTTTTCCATCATTTATTCCTTATAAAAAATTTGGTATTATGTATCAACCGCGCTGCCTCCTGCCAATCGCATTTTATTTTATTTTTAATTAATAATACCTCCCTGAGGTCTCTCAAATTTTTAAATCCAGTTAGCACCATGTTGACCTTGGAATATTATCATGCAGACCTTGGAATATTATTACCACGCGGACCCTTGAATATGAAAAATGACTTGCGTTTACAAATATATTTACGGGTAGTTAGTTCCAATTACGATATCATGTGAAAGCTTGTTATTTTTTTTTTTTATATGCATAATGTTTTAAAAGGATAATGCTTTTGTTTTAAAATAATTTAACAAAAATACACCCACGCACACACACACACAACACCACTACACACAATATATATATATATATATATATATATATATATAATAAATATATATATATATATATAATATATTTATATTATATATATATATATATAATATATATATATATATATATATATATTATATATATATGTATATACCGTTACAACGTATTACTATGAAGCATGTCCTCCCTCAAACCTTATGATTTTTCTAAATTAATGATGCCTACAACCAACCTCAATTATTTCTTTTTAAGAAATATTATATATTATATAATATTAATATATATATATTATATATATATATATATAATATATATATATATATAATATATATATATATATCATAATATATATATATATATATATATATATATATATATATATATATATATATATATATATATATATATAGATATATATATTAGTGTGGCTCTTATTTTCGAAGTTTGAATTTTCTTCATACTATGATACAAACATTCTGTGTAAAATCAGTTCGTTTCCATTTTTGAAATTGAGGAAATAAAAGTGTCAGGAAATTAATCACTTGTTTATCTAATCGAAAGTCTTAATTATATGCAGGAAATTATTGTGTCAAAACATGGACAAATTGGGATGCACATATTTATAAGCAGCCATTTTTTATTTCGTATGGGACTCGATGTTTCAAGAAGCTTAAATGAAAAACTAATTCATTTTCCGAACTGTTCTAACAGTGAGCTACTTCCATTACTGCTTAAGTACTCTAAAATATTAAATCCTGGAGTAAGGATTTTCTAGGTTGTTATATAGTTGAAAGTAATTTATTATAATCTTTCATAAGCTTGACCCCTCTCTCAGCCGAATCATTTACGACTTTCAATTTATTTACTAATTTCAGACCTTTTACAAAACTTTCATTTTTATGCCACGTCAATGAATCTGTCTTAAGGAAGTCATTATTCAAGTCAAATCTTTCGAAAAATCCTCTAGTTTCGATTGAAACGAATTGTTCAATTCCGTTGTTAATAATTTCTGGGATTTTTTCGATTTCTAATTGTATTCGCCTCTTATTTTCCTTTGAAGATTCTGTCTCGCGATTCAAAGCATTTACCATTTTCATTTTTGATTCACATGACAAATGTGGATCAAAGAAAGCTAATGCGACAAATTTAGGGCTCAAATACCATAAATGATTCCTTAGTTTTTGTAAAATAATTATTTATCACTCAAATCGTTTCAAAAAATCTCATTCTTCTTATCATCCCTTTCAGAAGGCCATATGCTACAAC
>JABUQX010106849.1:15000-18344 GCA_015478945.1 Trachelipus rathkii | reverse complement strand
TTATATATATAAATAAAATATTATATATATATAATATATATATATTATTAAATATAATATTATTATAATATATAGATAAATAATATATATATATATATATATATATTATATATACCTATATAATATTATCCGCCTTAATAAGAACACTTCTTTCCTTCCCAATTTTTAATGTTTCTTTCACATTTTACGTCTGTTGTTTTTGATTTTTTTTAGCAACGTTACTTTATAATACTAATATATAATATATAATATATATAATATTTATTATATATATATATGTATAGATATATATATACTATAATAATTATATTAATATATTATATTATATAATATATAATATATATTATATATATTATTTTTTAACAAGTTGCCACCACTCACGGGCAGAGCCCTTTTCAAGGAGGTAGCAAAATAATAAAATTAATAATAAAATGAAATGCAAGACTCTCACACACCTAATGTAAGCGCTAACGGAGGCCTAGAAAAGAAGAAGATAAAATGTAGCAGGAAAAACTTTTTAATGGTAGGAGTTCCACAAAAGAGAGAAGAAGCTGAATTAAGAGCCAACACAACGAGCAAGTCTAAGAATTTTCAATTCTCACACAAAATTTTTTGGCAAGCAAATCACCCCATGTAGCTACGAGGACGTCTCAGTGATGGTGATGGTATGCAAGTGGTCAACAACCTCGAGCACCTGCTTGTGTGTGTATATATCCTATGGTAAAGAGATAGTGCGTCAACGTCACGTCACAGAGATAGAGGGTCAAGGGAGTTAGAAAGGAAGGGAAAAATTATTATCAGTCTCTGATATAATATATATATATCATATATATATATATATATATATATACTCTATAATATATAATAATATATTCTATATATATAATAATATTATATTATTATATATACTAATATATATATTAATATATATATTAATAAATACATATATAATAAATTATACATAATAGTTATAATATATTATATATATTAGGTACTTGGTATCGCATTTCGCACCCACAATAAAAAAGAGGTTAGATGTAAATGCGTATGCATATTCTATTACTTGCCAGCCAAGAACTGCCTTTGGCTCTTTTTCATATTTAATCTCAAAATTTAAAAAATTTATTTTTATTTTTACTGTTTTTTTTAAGTATAAAAAGTAAAAATATTTAAATTTCCAATGGAATTGAAAACCATTAAATATAAGAATTTAATGGTAATGAAATTATTTTCCTAATTATTCGTAATATCAGTGTTACTAGTAATATGTTTTAAAAATTGAAATAAAATTGAAAATAAATTAACACTATTGTTTGCCAAGTACGTTCCATGTTTTTGTATGAGTGTTTTTCTGTCTAAAATAAATTTTTTTTTTTAAAAAAGAGCTTATAATCCTTATCTAAAATACTACAGCATCTACCGGGAAAAGGAATACATTGCTGGAGTGTACCTAAAAAATCGTAGTACGGGAATTGAAGCGAAATTTTCGTATGTAAAAAACACAAAAAAAAAATAATTTCGTCCAAAAATACGTACAATAGCTACACTACAGGGAAAAGTGAACTACATTTTGGGAATCCTTGCAGGTAAAAATTTTAGATGTTGAAAATGTAAAAAAAAAAAAAAAAAAATGAATTTGTTAATAATTATAGTTAAATGATTAGGAGAAAGGCTATTTAAGACCTTTTATACGTTACTCCTTTCCGTTAAAAATAAATAGACTTCCTATTAATTTTTTTTTTTTTTTTTTTTAAACTTAAAGAATACCCCAAGGTATACCGCACCGATGGGGAGTCGGTGGTCTCTCGCCTTCCGGGGAACTACGTGGTAGGACTAATTCCCCCCTCCGGGGAGGGTCTCCGGAACCCCCGCTCTTGTATTTGGGGTCGCGGGTTCCTCCGCCCCTCCCCTACGGGGTTATGGAAAACGTTCCCCCTCTGTGTTCCCCGTCGGTTCGAACCCCCTACATTGCCGCTGTAATACCTTTAACAAATAATATATTTATATACTATATATTATATACTATATATAATACTTATATATATAATATATATCATTAATATATATTATATCTATATATTATTATTATATATAACTTACTATATAATATTATATATATATAATATTATATAATATACTTATGTCCCCCGCCTGCGGCTCGAGCCCCTACATTGCCGTGTAATACCAGATACAAATAATATAATAATTATATTACTAACTATATTATATATACTATTATATATGATATAATATATATATTATATATATATATATATTATATATATATTATTATATATATATGATATAATATATATCAAGCTACATTATACTTATTATTGTTAAAAAAAAAATTTTAGATTTTAATGTTCTTTTTTATTATAAGATTTGCCGCGAGCAAACAAAATTTTAGCATAAGTCCGAAACGTACATGCATATAATTAAAACCGGCTGTTGAAAATGCTCTTCAGTCAGCATAGTCAGTCAGATAACAGAAGTCAAGATTACGAATTAACAAGCAAGAATCAAGAAAATAAATTTCACTCAAGATCTCCTCTTAGAATCTCCTGGCAAGTAGGTAAATTTCAAGCAAAGGCTTGCGACTCGAAATTTCGGACCAACCAATTTTTCGGCCGCCCGCCGCTAAACGAAGACGTCAGAGGCTAAAGTTCGAAAAACGGCACTGGGGAAAAAAGGCTGCGTACTTTGCCAAAATTCCGCCTTAACAAGGAGGAGTTATCTCAACAGAAAGGGACTTAATTAGCTTTTACTTTTATTGAATATTTAACGATAATGTTGCAAACTTAAAATCATTTCAAAATATAGGATTTTCTTAAATTACTCATCCTCTTAATAGGGCTGCTTTGCTCCTAAAAGAACCTCACCAACTGTAAAGCAAGTTTTTAACCCTAGTAGAATTGGTTGAACCGCGAAAAGTAGGAACCACCCCAAACTTCAATCAACGCCTTCTAAAAAAAACACAAATGTGCAAGCGAAAGATAGTAAGGGGAAGAGGGAAAGTAAGAAAAAAAAAAAAACTAAAAAATACATACTAAAAATGTTCAATCAAAAAAACACCGAGAATGAATGACCAGGCAACGAACATTATCAGCATTACGGACTTCAATATTGTCATTTTTAATTCAATTTTGATGTACTGGGCTTCATCCTTTTCCACAACTCTCACAGTTCGTCCCCTTTTTTAAGCCTCGGCCTCTTCTCATCCCAAATCACTTTTTTTTCATCGTTCAGGACAATGGGTAACTTACCTTTACGTATGGGATTTCTTTCATCACTTCAAGCTTGAATTATGGACAGAAACTCATTTTTGGATTCCCCTACGAACT
>JABUQX010106849.1:5000-12500 GCA_015478945.1 Trachelipus rathkii | reverse complement strand
AATTTAATTTTTCGTTTATTTTACTCGATTTTTTGTTGTATATATATATAATTTATATATATATAGTATAATATATATAATATAATATAATAATTATAATATATATATAATAATATATATTTATATATATATAATATATAAATATTATATAATATATATATATATATAAACTAATATATATATATAGAATGCTCCAAAGATTTTTTTAAATTCACAGTTTTACTATCCTCCAGAATCAGTTGGAATTGTAAAACAAATTATTTATAAATTATGAAAAAATCTTAAACAAAGAAAATCTCGAGTAAGCAATTTAAACTTTTTTTTTCTTTTTTTTTTTTTTTTTTTTTTTGAAGAGTAAATTATTTTTTTTAACTAAAGGAATACCCTAGGCGTAAACGCCAAAAGATGCAGGAGTCGCGGGTCTCTCGCGGCCTCCCGGTGCCGACGACGGGGGGGGACTAATTCACCCCCTCCGGGGATGGCTCGTCCGGGAAACCCCCGCTTCTTCTGGTCTTTTTGGGTGTCGCGCGGAGTTCCTCCCGACCATCCCCTCCGCGGGTTATTGAAACGTCCCCCCCTCTGTTCCCCCCCGCGGCTCGAGCCCTAAAAAAAAAAAAAACTGATTAGTTTACTAAAAAAAAAAAAAAACTATTTCACCAAAATTAAGGGGTCTCGAGCCGACGGGGAACCGAGGGGGGAACGTTTCATACCCCGGAGGGATGGTCGGAGGAACCCCCCCGACAAACCCAAAAAGACAAAAGAGCGGGGTTCCGGAGACCCTCCCTCGGAGGGGCGGATTAGCTCCCCCCCCTGTCGGTCCAACCGGCTGGGGCTGAGAGGACCCGACTCCTGCATCTTGCGGTTTACCCTAGGTTATTCCTTTTAGGCTTAAAAAAAAAAAAATTTGACTTTGCCAAAAAAAAAAAAAAAAAGAAGAAAAAAACAAAAAAAAAAGGTTAAAATGCTTTTATTTAACAATCTTCTGTTAAATACTAATTAATAATTAGTTTTTACTGTAGGAACTTGCCTTTCTCTAGTTTCACATATGTGGAGCAATTAAAAAAAAAATCTGGACCCATCTATATATATAAATATATATAATATAGTATATATATATAATATATTATATATATAATATATATATAATAATAATATATATTATATTATAATATATTTTTGTTTTTATATATTATATATATATAGGATAAAATTGGTATTATATACCAAACAAAAATAGATATAACGAGAGAAGTGAAATAAAACAACGAAATTTAAAAATAAAATGAAATTGGGAAAAATAAATCAATTGTGAAAAGCCACTAAAAAATAAAAAAAAAAAAAAAAAATAAAAAGTAAAAGTTTTTTTTAAATAAAAATTGTTTAATTTGTAATTTTTATGAAAAATGATTATTGAAAACCTAACGGACATACTTAAAATCGCTGTTTGATGAGCATGTATTAATTTAAAATCCTATATATATATATATATATATATAAAATTATTTTTATATTAATTATTTATTTTATTATATTATATGAAAATATATATTAACTTTAAATGTATAAATTAAAATATTAATTTATTGGACTTTAATTTATTTATTATTTTATATTTTAATTTAAATAAATTATTGTATATAAATATAAAAATTTTAAGAAAATATAACGAAATTTAAAATTTTTTTAAAAAGTTAAAATTTTTTCCGAACCGGGGGAAAAAAAATATTCCCCATTACTTTCTCAAGTTTTAAATAAAAAATATTCTTTCCCCCAATTAAGCCATATTCTCATCTACTAAGAAAATTTTCTTATTCCCTTTGACAGTTATTCAACCCAGCCACAAGACACACACACACACACACATAACACACACACACACAATACACACACACACACGACACACAACACAACACCACCACACCACACACATTTATATATACCACTTACAACGCCACACCACCAGTTCATTTATTATAAACCCATAAACAAAATTGAAAAAAAATAGCATTATGCTTTTTAAGATATTAGTGTTAACGTCAGGGAAAATTCTGGAGCGAAAACGTACGCAAAAGGTTTTTAGAAATAATTGCTATATCGAGGTCTAATGAACGAATTCAAAAAAGGAGCAACAGGGTGAGCAGGGCATCCGGACGGCTTTTTTGAGGGACGATTGATCACATTTGTTATCATAATAGACTTTTCATGGAAGAGAATAAGCAAAGTTCATTAGTCATTTGTTTAAAAGAGCTTTGTAAGATTTAAATGACAAAGATGAAATAGAAACATTGTATATATATATTATATATATTTATAATATTATACTATTATAATAATATATTTTATATATATATTATATATATATCTATATATATATATATATATAATAATATTATATATATATATATTACTAATAAATTTATTATATATATATATATATATATATATAGTATATATATAAATAAAGGATAAACAAAGAACAATATAATGGAAAGGTAAAAGAAATTACTGCCTTCTCTGGAATTAAACCATCGCATGTTGCGAATGAGGAACAATACACTCGATGCTTTACCCCACGAGCCATCCTCCAAAATACAAGGGTTTGATGAAGGCCCTGAACGGGAAAGCCTTCGCTTGGACCTCTTAAAAAATGTTCTTAAATTCCAACTTTTTTGGGTTGGAGGTGGGTCAAGTTTTGGTTAAAAGCAATTTCGGTAGTATATTGGTTCCTTTATTGGTGGCCGGGAATATTCATTTTAATGGGGTTCGATTCATTTTTAACAGCAACGATGTCTTTGTTAATTATTATATATATTATATGTATATTATATATATATTATATATATATATATATATATTATATAATATTATATATACGTATATAATATATATGGGTATATATAATATTATTATAATTATAATATATATATCTTAAATAATTATATTAATTATATATATATATATAATACTAAATATATTATATTATTATATAATATATATTATATAATTATTATATTATAATATATATAATATTATATATATATTATAATATTATATATATATATATATATATTATATAATATATGATATATATATTATGTATATTTAATATATATATATATATAATTATATATATATTATTACTTCACTATATTTATTATAAACCTATTTAATTTTCCCATTTCTAACTTTTTGAATCAATAGAATTATTTAAATGATAATATATTATTTTTTAATTTTACTAAATATATATTATTTATATATATTATATACATAAATTAATAAATATATAGTAAAATATTATATATATATAATATAGTATATAATATAATATATTATATATATATATATATAGTATAATTATATATAATATATATATATATATAATATATTATATAGCTATATTAATATGCGCAAGAAGAAAGAAACCTCTTGCATTGTGAAACTGATATTGGCATTACAAAATTGGTTATTATTGCCATTTTTTTTTAATTTTTTTTGGGTTTCATTTGTCCGTTTACGAAGTTAGAGTTCAAATTAACCGAGCCCAGTGAAATCGGAGACCAAATTTCTTTTGCTATATGTTTAAAAGGCAATTTAAAAATCATAAAAAAAAATTAAAATTTAAATTATATTTTTTTTTCCTGTTTCTGTAAAATTGGAAATGTAGCAACGAAATGAAACAAAAATGAATGCTTGTGTTCATTTTTATTTTATTAAAATGCATTAATCATAACATCGATTAAAAGAACTTACAACGTAAGTATAGACTAACTTTTAGCTTTATTCATATATATATAGTATATATATATATATATA
Organism: Trachelipus rathkii; assembly: GCA_015478945.1. Lineage (NCBI taxonomy): Eukaryota > Metazoa > Arthropoda > Malacostraca > Isopoda > Trachelipodidae > Trachelipus > Trachelipus rathkii. The sequence goes on along the minus strand of JABUQX010106849.1, from coordinate 8,684 downwards.
TATATATATATATATATAATATATATATATATATATAGTATATATATATAATATATATATATATATATATATAATTATATATATATTATAATATCATCATTATGAGAAACGTTGTTTTATAAACTGTAACTAAATAACTAACTGAAATCAAAGCACAATTTTTTTTACTTTACCACAATTGGTACCAGCTGAGAAAAATACGTAATTTTTAAAAAAAAATATTTAATTTTTTATGTAAGCATGTTTATGAGTTCAAAATTTTTGAGATAATAGAAAAAAAAGGAAAAACTTAACAAATTGAAAAGTGGTAAAAACGCCTAAATAGCTCATTTTATACATGAACACAAAATTTCGTCTTTTTGTACGAGCAATAGAGTGATATGCTGTCTGGCGTTATAAATAAATTAAATAAATATAGCCAAAATGTATTCAGGTTGTTAAATTTTGGTTTAGAAATGCATGGCAGAATATCCTATGTCTTGACCCGTGAGTATGTGGTAATTATTTAACTAATAATACTTTCTGGTATCTCATGAGACTTGCCTATCAATACCGTGTCTCCTCGGTTATTTTCCTAACTTGTTTACAAAGAACCCAAAAACATTTTTATAAAAGATTGAGACGATTTTCTTATGTTGTCAGAGAATCTTACTTTAGGAAAGTTTTCAACTGAGCTGGGATTTTGGCATTTAGACCTAAGAAAAATTTGAAATTTTTGTAAAAGCTAGGTAAATAGCTGAGGTAAATAATATATATATATATATATAAATAATAATATATATATGTATATATATATATAATATACTCTTTGTTGTATATATATTTCACTGGCCCCCAATATATATGAGCAAGAAGAAAGAAACCTCTGTTGTGAAACTGATATTGGCATTACAAAATTAGGTTATTATTGGTTTTTTTTTATCAGAGTTGGGAGTCAAATTAACGAGAGGTGAAATCGGAATAAAATTTTTCTTTTGCTATATAGTTTTGTATAGTAACTAAAAATCATAAAAAATTAAAATTTAAAAAATTAACAAATTTTTTTTCTCTTTCTGGTAAAAATTTGAAATGTAGCAACGAAATGAAACATAATATGAAAATGTTTCATTTTATTTTTATTAAAATATTAATTACTAAATCGTTAAAGAACAAAAATAATGAAAAATTTTCGATATATTCATATGTAAATATATATATATATATATATATATATATATATATATATATATATATATAACATATATATATATATACATATATATACATATATATATAATATATATATGTATATATATATATATATACATATACATATTATATATATAATATATACTATATATATATATATATATATATATATATATATAATATATATATATATATATATATATATATGTAATATATATAAAGAAATAGAAAAAAAAAGTTAATAAAAATTCCAAAAAATTCCTCACAAAAATCCATTATTTAATTTTTACATTTATCACCACCGCTCACGGGCAAAGCCCCATTCAAGGAGGGGGTGTTACATTTAACAAAATTTCAACTAACGCAAAATTACGCAGATGAGCACAGACGCGGGCTTTAAAGTGAGGAGATTAAGTTGAGTAGGAAGCACAGAAGATGGAAGAAAATTCACAGAACAGAGGTGGCAGGAAAGAAGGAGGCACCGCAGCGAACTAGTCTGGAGTTGCTAACATCAACACAAAACTCATGTGCCGACACAGCACCCCTTATATTATTATATATTATGGCGTCTTAAAGGAGGCGGCACGCGAGTGGAAAGCTCCCTCTAGCCCTACCGCTACGGTACCTATAGAAGAGATAAAGCACCAACATCGCGCCGCAAGATAGAGGGTCAAGTGAACTAGAAAGTACAGGACAGTTTATAAGTCTTTTAGTCTTTGACTCGACCCTATTCAAAAGCCGGGTGAGAGCAAACCTGAGCCCCCAGATATGAGGAAACAGTACTCCAGCTACAAGGGCCGGATGAGACCCAGCATAACTGGAGTAAATGTGAAGAGAGAAAAAAAAGTCTCGCAGTCTAAACAGAACTCCCAGTTTCTTTGTGGCCGCCTAGCAACCATTGTGATGTGAGGTTTCCAAGACATTTTTTTCTTCATGTTAAGGCCAAGGATGTTTATATTGTCCAGGGTTGGGAGACTGAGAGAACCGTCGAAAGAGATAGGAAGATTAGAAGATAGTCTTAGAGGAGGGAGATTTGTAGAAGTTGGGTTTTTAAAAATTAAATTTCACAAGGTTTCGACGACCATACCCGGAAATTCTATCCAGATCAGCGAGAATGGAATCAGGAAAGATTAAGACGAGAGGCAATTCTAGGGGAAGTAAGAAGAACGCAGAATTGAAATGGTTTGAAGAATGAAGGGTCGAGTCATCGGCATATGAGTGGATAGAAGTTAGATGTGCAGACGAGAAGATCATTAATGAAAAGCAGGAATAAAGTAGAATATAAGACAGAACCCAAAGGAACACCACTATTGACAGAAGAAGGAAGAAGAAGTCGCCCCATCAGCAACCGCCGACGATATTGAGCGATTTGAAAAGCTAGACATAAGTAAGCAAAGAGAGGAGGAAATCCAAAGGAGGAGCTTGAGAGCAGTGACGCGTGCCATACCGGTCAAATGCTTGGATATATGTCAGGCGCCACCACGCAAGTCTCCCCGTAATTCCTGAGGGTGGAAAACCATAAATCTGTTAGATAGGAAAGTATATCTCAGTAGACCTCGAGCGCCGAACGCCGTACTGGGAAAGAAGAAAGTGAGATTCCAGATGGTCTAAAAATGAGATTGAAGGGTTTCAAAGATCTTAGAATAGAATACAGGTTAGAGCTATAGAGGGCGATAGTTAGAAGGATCAGAGCAGCTTCCTTTTTTCGAGATAGGTTAGGACACTCTGCAAAACTGCTTTGAAGAAAATTGCTAGTGTTGAACATGAAAATACTAGTTGAGGCAGAGAGACTAGCTTGAGCTTGCTCCATCAAACTCGGGAGGGTCAGTTACCATATTTACTAAAAGTTCTGTAGTTTCAAGGACACACCAGATAAGAATAATCTCAGGCAAGGCGCGGACGCAGAGGGAGGGAAGGAATTGCCAGATCGTCAGGTTGGAAGTTGGGAATAGGAGGCCGAAGAGATTGGCCTTGTCAGTTGGAAAATTAGCAACAGGAGCAATAGATCCAGGCAGAGGAGGAAAGGTAGATTTACGAAGTTGTTGGATGTTTTTGGCAAGAATGGAAAAGATTTATCATTAGGGAGGAACGGAAGTTTTAAGGCGCACTTTCGTTTGGTGAAGGCCCTCTTTTGATCTGGGGAAAGGAAGTATATATATATATATATATATATATATACCTATATATATACTCTCTCTATATATATATATATATATATATATATATATACATATCTTTTTATATATATATATATATATATATATATATATATAAAGCTTTGAATTATTATTTTTCAGCATTATGAGAAACGTTGTTTTATAAACTTCCCCCCCCCCTTTCCAGTACTGTAACTAAATAAATAACTGAAATCAAAGCACAAATTTTTTTACTTTACCGCAATTGGTACCAGCTGAGAAAAATCGTAATTTTTAAAAAAATATATTCAATTTTTTATGTAAGCATGTTAATGAGTTCAAAATTTTTGAGATAATTGAA
>JABUQX010106848.1:0-10976 GCA_015478945.1 Trachelipus rathkii | reverse complement strand
AGAGACTTTATAAGAGCTTTGTGTGAAAAGATTTCTTCTTGTGTAAGAGACGACGGAAAGAGAGAGGCAGATAGAGAGAGAGAGAGAGCGAAGAGCAGAGAGAGAGAGAGGAGGGAGGGGAGAGAGGAGGAGACGAGAGAGAGAAGAGAGATGAAGAGACCAATCGGGAGAGATGAGGAGAGATAGAGAGAAGAGAGAGACGAGAGTAAGGGCACCGACGATCAAGTGAACCCGCTCTTGCACAAACAGTGATCCGTCACGTGTTTTTCGAAGACGTGTTGACTTCAAGTTGCCTGTGTGCAGTGTGTTGAAAGAGTGTCTGATTTCCTCGCTTTACATCGACGAGAGAGAAGAGCAGAAGAAGAGAGAGAGGAGAGGATTGCAGAGATGAGAGAGAATGAGAATGAGCGGGAGGCGAGAAGAGAGATGAGGGAGAGAGAGATGAAGATGACGGAGACGAGAGGAGAGAGATAAGACGAGATTGCAAGAGAGAGTAGAGAAGAGAGATATAAGGACAGACGATCAAGGTTTGAGGTCCACGGCTTATACCTTCATGTTTATCGAATACGTTATACGTTAGCAATATAACGTCTACGATTACCGAATTTGTCGTTATACAGTCCCTACGCCCATTCATGCCTTAGAAAGATGGTCGTGTAGGCCGAGAGAATGGTGAAGAGGAGGAGAGAGAGAGAAGAGATGTGAAGAGAGAGAAGAGAGAGAGGAGGAGAGGAGAGGGCAGAGAGCTGAGTGACGAGGAGGCCGGAAGTAAGGACAGACGGGTCAAGGTTGAGTCAACGGTTGTTATCGCAGAAGACGTTATAGTTGTGTGAAAGATTGTCGTTGACATATTTGTTAGGTTGTAAGAAGAGGAAGGAGCAGAGAGGATGAGGATGATGAAAGATGAGAGGATGAGGAGAGAGAGAGGATCTGGTGGTGTGATGAAGAGAGGAGATGATACAGAGAGAGATCAGATGATAGAGAGAGAGAGAGAGAGTAGCACGAGATGAAGAGTTGGTGTAAGGACCAGCACGATGCATCAAGGTTTGAGTCACGTTGTTTGCGAAGATCGTATAGTGTGGAAATATGTCGTGTTTTTTCTATGTTGTAGCAGAGAAGGGAGAGAGCAGATCGAGAGAGCAGAGAGGAGAGAGGGAGAGACGAGAGAGAGAGAGAAGACGAGACACGAGAGACAGAGAGAGAGAGATCGAGGATAAGAGAAGTTCAAGACAGACGATCAAAGGTTGAGCTAGTCACGTGTTTTCGAGGACGTTCATAGCGTTTGGGTGTGAAAGAGAGAGAAGAATATAGAGTGGAGCAGAGAGAGGAGAGAGAGAGAGGAGAGAGAGGAGGAGAAGACGAGACGAGATGAGAGAAGAGAGAGAGAGAGAGAGGAGAGAGAGAGAGAGATGGTTAGAACAGACGAATCAAGGTTGTGGAGGTCGCGTGGCGGGCATGTTTGCGAAGACATATTGTAGGTCGTGAAAGATTGATCGTGTTAGAGAGAGAGAGAGGAGAGAGAGAGAGATGGCGGAAAAGGATCATAACAGCATTTTAAAGTATGTAAGAGTCGAATAATTTAGGAAGGTCAGGAGAGAGAGAGAGAGAATTAAGAGGTAGAGAGAGAGATTAGGACAGGACGATGTCAAAGTCGGTTTGGAGTCGGCGAAACGCGTTGTTGGTCTTTATATCTAATATAGTTGTGTGAAAAGATTGGTCGTGTTGAGTAGAGAGAGAGAGACGAGAGAGAGTGAGAGAGAGATGAGAGAGAGAGAGAAGAGAGATGCAGAGAGAGAGAACGAAGAGAGATTTCGAAGGACAGGACGATCAAGCGTTTGGAGTCATGGGTTTTCGAAGACGTTGGTTATATATTGTGTGAAAATTGTCGTGTTTAGAGAGCAGATAAGACTTATGAAACCGTTAATGAGTGTGGAGCTTTATTTGGAGATCAGAGAGCCAGAGAGAGAGAGAGAGAAGAGATTATTTGAGAGAGGGAGAGGAGAGAGAGAGTAGGACAGACGATCAGGTTTTGTTTGACGCCTTCGTAGCTTGGGTGTGTAGGAGCGGTCTGTGTGTGTAACGCTAGATGATGAGCAGAGAGAGAGAGAGTTATGAGAGAGCGGGAGAGAGAGAGGAGGAGAGAGAGGAGAGGGAGCAGGAGCAGAGGAGAGAGAGAGAGAGACGAAGAGAGAGAGAGTTAAGGACAGACGATCAATGGTTTGATTCTACGTAGGGCGTGTTCGAGAGACGTTTAAGTGGTGTGAAAGGATGTCGTGTAGAGAGAGAGAGGAGAGAGAGAGCAGAGAGAGAGAGAGCAGAGAGAGAGAGCGCAGATGGAGATCGAAAGAGAGAGAGAGAGACGAGAAAAGAGAGAAGATAAGGACAGACGATCAAGGTTTGAGTCACGTGTTTTCGAAGACGTGATAGTTGTGTGAGATTATGTCGAGTTAACAGAGGAAGGAATTGAATTTTGCAGGGCACTGAAGACAAACACATGTTGTTATCCTCAAAGAAATTCCGAAAAAGGTCTGAGGTTAATTATGCCAAGGCTGCCTCCCTTGCGTGAGTCACTTACCAATCATAATTGCAAATTGCTTGGACATTTTTCAAAAATGAAGGCGGAGTTTCGGCAGAGGAGGTGCGATAGGTGAAAGTGATTACTAAAATGCAGAAAAAGGAATTTGGAAAAAACAGAACCCTGTAAGGGAACACCACTATTGTTATTAAAGGATGAACAGTGGCCGTCTACAATCTCTCTCTCTCTCTTCTCTCTCTCTCTCTCTCTCTCTCTCTCTCTCTCTCTCGCTCTCTCTCCTCTCTCTCTCTCTTCTCTCTACTCTCCCTAGCGATCAGAGATAAAGGATTTGGAAACTGAGATTGCTTCCAATTCTTCCTTTAAAGGATATATTTGAAACTTTAGAAAGATGCGAATAAAGCGATAATGGAAAGGTAGGGTGAGGGGGAGCAAGGATGCCGTCAGGTTTGAGGAGGGCGCAGGGTTGAGAGCCGGTGGTCAGGTGAGAGGGCGGCGTCAGGGTTGAGATTGTACCGTCAGGGTTGAGAGGGTGGTCAGGGTTGAGAGGTCCTCAGGGTTGAGGAGGGCGTTAAGATGGAGAGCGTGGTCAGGGACGTTGTGCAGGCGTCCGTCAGGTTGAGAGCGCGTGGTCAGAGGTGGCTGAGAGCGGTGGTCAGGTTAGGAGGTGTCAGGCGTTGAGAGGGCGCGGTCAGGGTTGATGAGCGGTGGTCCAGCGGTTGAGAGGCGTGGTCAGGCCGTAGGAGGGCGGTCAGGGTTTAGAGGGCACGGTCAGGGGTTGAGAGGGCGTCTGGGTGAGAGAGGGTGATCAGGTGAGAGCGGTGGTTATGGGTTGAGGACGGAGCTTCAGATGAGAGGCGCGTCAGCGCTTGAGAGGCGTGTCAAGGATGACGAGCGGCAGGGGTTGAGAGGGAGCTCAGGGATGAGAGGGCGCGTCAGGTGTGACGAGGGTAGCGCGCCCTTGGTTCAGGTTGAGAGGGCGTCAGGCCGTTGAGAGGGTGGTCAGGGTTAGCAGAGTGCGAGTCAGGTTAGATGGGTGCGCAGGTTGCAGAGGACCGCCGTCAGGGTTGAGGAGAGTGGCAGGCGTTGAGAGGCCGAGGTCAGGCGTTGAGAGGCGCGTCAGGCGTTGAAGAGGGTGCGTCAGTTTGTTATTTTTGAGCTGCTGGTCAGTAGTATGAGCGTGTCTGTCTCATTTTGTTGTATGAGTGTGTGTCTAGTTGAGAGAGCGCCGTCTGTATGGGTTGACGGTTTTGTCAGTGCGTGATTGTGCATTGCTGCAGGTTTTAGCTTGGATAGGAATCATGTTGAGGTGTTTCTCTGCTCACATTTTCTCTGTGTTGTTGATTGATGAGTCGCGTAGTCTGTTGTCTCAGATTGCTAGGGTAGAGGTGGGTAGGTGTCGCAAGGTAGGATTATTATGATCATTATACTTATATAAGTAGTCTTATCCAAGCAGGCTCTGAAACCACAGAGAATACCATCGAGGACCGTCTACCCTAGCAGGTCTGAAACCACAGGAGCAATACCATCAGACCGTTCTACCTAGGCAGCGGTTCTGAGAAACCACAGAGGAAGTACCATCAGGCACCGGCTCTACCAAGTCTAGTGTATTCTGAGGAACCACAGAGGTATATATCTCTATCTATACCGTCTACCAAGGCTAGGTTTCTGAGAGACCGACAGACGTAAATGACGGCGAGTGGCAGACGGCGTCTGACCAAGCCATGGGCGCGTCTTGGGAGTGAACCATCTAGTGGCAGTGGTGAATACCATCAGAGACCTGTCTACCAAGCAGCTGTCTATATATCTCTATCAGAGGTATTATTGAGGCCTGAGTCAGTACGCGCTTACCAATGGTCATTGTGTTTCTGCAGAACCACAGCAGGAATACCATCAGACCGCTCTACCAAGCCAGCGATTCTGCAGAACCAGCAGGAGGAAATACCATGCAGGACCATCTAACGCAGGCAGCGGTTGCTGAAGAAACCACAGAGGAATACCATCAGGACCGGTCGACCAAGCAGCGGGCCGTTCTAGAACACAGGAGCAGATTACCATCAGCGACCGTCTACCAAGGCAGGTTGCGCGAGAACCACAGGAGGAATGACATTACAAACTTCTACCAAGGCAGCGTTCTGAGAACCACAGGAGGAATACCATCCAGACCGTCTACCAAGGCAGGGTTCTGAGAGCCACAGGAGGAAGATACCATCAGGACCGGGCTACCAAGAAGGTTCTGAAAACCACAGAGCGAATACCATCAGGACCGTCTATCAAGGCAGGGGTTCTGAGGAACCACAGGAGGAATACCATCAGACCGGTACGTAAGGCAGGGTTCTGAGAGCCACAGGAGGAATACCATCAGGACCGGCTACCAAGGCAGTGTTTTAGAAACAACAGGTGGAATACCATCAGACCGCTCTATCAAGGCCAGGCGCTTCTCGAGAACCACAGGCAGGAATACCATCAGACCGCATCTACCAAGCAGGCCGGTTCTTGAGAACCACAGGAGAATAACCATCAGGACCGTCTACCAAGGCAGCGCGTTCTGAGAAACCCACAGAGAATACCATCAGCGACCGTCTACCAAGCGCAAGGGTTGCTGGAGAGCCACAGGAGGGAAATTGAACCATCAGGGACGCGAATCTACCAAGGAAGGTCTGAGAAACCACAGGAGAATACCATCAGGAGCCGTCTAGTCAAGCAGCGTTCTGAAGAACCACAGGGAGGAATACACACAGGACCGGTCTACCAAGGCAGGCGGTCTGAGAACCACAGGAGCGAGATTACCATCAGGAGCGCGTGCGTATCTATATCTATCTGAGCAAACCACTAGAGGAATACCATCAGTACCGTCTACCAAGCAGTTCTGAGAGACCACAGGAGGAATTACCATAGGACCGTCTACCAAGGCCGGGTTCTGAGAACCACAGGAGGAATACCATCAGGACCGTCTACCAAGGCAGGGTTCTGAGAACCACAGGAGGAAGTACCATCAGACCGAGTACCAAGGCAGGCGTGTTTCTGAGAACCACAGGGCAGGAATGACCATTCAGGACCGGTCTTGACCAAGCAGGTTCTGAGAAACCACAGGCAGGAAATACCACAGACCTTCTACCAAGCAGGGTCTGAAACCACAAGAGGAATACCATCAGGACCCTACGATTTGCCGGTGTTAAGCTCAAAGAAAGAGGAAATAACGTTTCTATAAGAAGTTGCAATGTTATACATAGAGAAGTTGGAGGTGTGGAGAGGGAGAAGGAGGAGGAGGAGGAGAGGGAGGAGAAGCGCCGTAATCGTTTAAGGTAGACAAAGGTAAAGGTTTAAGCAAAGGGTTCATCTTTAGCTGAGAGTAAACGGCATTTGTGCTGTTGGAAGATGCTTGACGGAGGAAAGAGAGAAGCAAAGATGATACATTTTTTGTGCAAAATCCAGATAAAGGATGAAGAGATAACCCAAACGATTCTTGCTTTTCTTCGGAGAAAGAAATGAGTTTTTAGTGTTTGGAGAATGGAATTGGCACGAGTCGGGGATGAAATATAAGTTGCGTGAGTTTCTATACTTTGAAGACGAAGTCAATTCCTGAAATCATTTTTCCTCTTGAGAATAGCAAGAGAACAAGCACAATTAAGCCAAAGTTAGTTAGGTTTAGTTGAAAGGAATAATACGGATATACGCCTCATGTTTAGGAGAAGCACCCTCAGGTGTAATACCTTAGGCACACGTCTCGAGACGCCCCCCTCCCCCTCCCCCATTCAACAGTATAGTCATTCCATGGGAAATCAAAGAAGCTGTCGCAAATAAGCAGCACCGGAGTCCCAAAGAGATAAGAAAGTGATCGAAGGAACCAGAGGAGGAGAGAGTTAAACAAATAAGGTGAAGGATAAGATGTTTAGAAAATGTCTAGAATATTGTTTCATCTCCATGATGATATGATGATCAGGGGTAAGGAGCTGCAACAACTGCTCGAGATCTTTCCGGATAGAAAAGTGGTAGGTAAGGTCAAGCTCACAGCAGTATCTTGAGAATTATGAGGAAAGCCATTATGGTGTGGTGAATGTTGAATCACAAGAATGATGACTTCAGAGGAAGGTGAAGAAGAAGAGTGGTGTTCTAATTTTGAGTTCAAGTAGTCGAAGAAATTTGAGAGTCTCTTGAGTTGTGAGACAGATATTACAGAACAGATGAATTTGAGGAGTAGATTTGACAGGCATAGATGAGTCATTAAGGAGAAATATGGAAGACATCAAATCAGTGAGACGAACTATCAACATCGCGCACAAGGCACACCACCTCACTTCTCTGAAATAAGGATAAAAATCAGGAGAGGAACAAAAGCAGTGTGTGTCCAGAATGCTTAAAACATGAGTTTCGATAAGGATAAGAGATTAGGTTAGAGGAGGAGAGGAAATTAGTGTAAATTCCGCGAACGTTGTTCAAATTTATGAAGAAATAAGACCATGTACCATATAGTTGAACCAATTCTGTGACGGCACCAACCCCACTACGAAGACGTCAACTCCCAAGTGTGAGTAGCGGGAGGGCGCGACGAGGGTCATATCTTTGAATATCCGCCCCTCTTAAAATTCTCCGAGGCCTCAAGAATCACTCAAGACCTAGTTTCTTTGCATTCAACAAGGATTTAATTTGCACCAGCCACCTCCTACCATTCACAAACTTTACAATTACACTCTTGCATCATCCATTCCCTTCTCTTCCAACCATATACTTTAAATATTTAAACTCGGAATCTTGTGCAATGCTTCTCTCATCCAAATATGATCTTACACCTCGGACACTACGAACCCACCACCAAAAACTTACTCTTATCTATATTTACTTTCAAACCTTTCTTTTACACATCAATCAACCATCTCTCAAACTTCGTCTCAGGAGTCCACACAAACCATATCAGCAGCGAAGCAATGGAAGAAAGTGAAACCATTCTCCGAAGTCCTCCAACCCTTGCTTATCACTGCACCTTTCATTTAATCAGCCCATCCAATCTCAAATAAATAGCTAGGGAACATAACACACTCTGCTAAATCCAACACTGACGTTCCACTTCACTACCAACAAACACTTTATATTCCATTCAGAAGTATACGACCAACACCATACATCACTACACCTGCCACAGAGGTTTCCTATTAATCCTGTCAAATGCCTGCTGCAAGTCCACAAAACCTAAATGCAATTTATAATCTAATTTGCTTCAATGTAAAGATTTAATTTTCACATCTTCCATCACCACAGTATAAATATATTAACACGCAGTAGGTCAGATAGATAGGCAATTATCTGGTAAATTGAGGATATGCTCTTCAAAATTTACAATTTTCAACGGCTGTTTTCGAAAGTAAGTCTCGCCTTCGTTTGCCTACGTTGAAATATAAGCAACGTTGTGATTGGTTTATAACAAATAAGTATCTCATCTCCTCCTCTAATGGCATCCTCCACTTTATGGCCTTTTTGAACATAAATTAAATAATTTTTATAAAAAATATTAGGCATTTTGGTACTAAACCTTTTTTACCACGATAAATGCTAAAATTATTTGTGGTTATAAAAATAAACTTTTGCTATATACGAAGCCATATTTTTTAATTTTTTTGGAGGCAAATTTGCCACGAAAAAGCAGTCATACAAAATAGTCCGAAAATAATAACATCGGATTGAAAAACTATAATTCTAATTATATCTGTACTGTGCTACCACTTTCTTTTTCTTTTTTACAATATGGCCAATCCGTCGATACAATTCAAAGTTTCAGGTAAAAAAATTTCAAAAACGCATAAAAAAGTTTTACGACGATTTAATAATCATATTTTTGCTTATATTTTAAGAACGATTACCGGATAATGAAGGAATCATTTAAAGTAAATTAAGAAACAAAATAATAATGATAAATAAAATAAAATAAAAGCGCAAATTAAGTTGCTGTGGATAGCTTTATCATTAGGAAGAATCAAACTCTAAAACGGTACAAATCATTTATTACTCTCAGTTTAAGTCCACGTATAAACTAAGTACTATATATAAAAAAATATAATTTAATAAATTTTTTGCATAACAAAACAATACAACCTAAATCTTTAATTCCTCCTTGAGTTATAAAAAATAAAAAATATTTTAGGGGTTTAGAATAATAAACACGTGAAATAAAGAAATGAAGCAAAAACAAATTAAAAATATTTAAAAAAGTCAAACTGGAAACATGTACAAAATAACTGAAAAATAAAAAAATAAAAATTTTAAAAAATTCCTTTTTAGAAAAAAAAATAATTTTCCTGCTTCATAAACATAAGAAAAGCAAAACATCTTAAATACAATAAAAGTATCCATTTAACACATCAAGGCCTTCATTTAAATATCTTGACTAAAGCTTCAGTCTCCTAAGCCTACTACTGCCACCTACTATCTACCAGACTACTAATATAAAGTATTACTACTATTTTTTTTTTTAGGTCTACTATCTACCAGACTACTAATATAAAGTATTACTTAATTCTAAATACAGTAAATTTATAATAATTAATATTTTAAAAATAATATCAGGACTGTCGTAACAATCAATGTTCATTTTTAACACTAATCTTTAATAAAGATTCAAATGTTTTTATGTTTTCTGTGAAGTTGAAGCTTTATTTGTGTGGGTTCGAAGGTGAACTCTTAAATTACCTTTCCGATTAAAACTTTTATCACAGTAAGAACACTTAAATGGTTTTTCACCCGTGTGGATTCGAATATGGCTTTCTAAATTACATTTCTTATTAAAACTTTTCTCACAGTAGGAACAGTTAAATAGTTCACCAGTGTGGGTTCGAAGGTGAACTCTTAAATTACTTTTATCATTAAATCTTTTATCACAGTTAATGTAAAACACTGTAAATGCGTTTCAGCCCGGTGTGAGTTCGAATTGGGCTTTCTAAAATATCCTTACGATTAAAACTTTTATCACAGTAAGAACACTTAAATGGGTTTTCACCCGTGTGGGTTCGAATGTGGGTTTCTAAAATATTATTAACGATTAAAACTTTATCACAGTAAGAACACCTTAAAGGTTTCACCTCGGTGGTGTTCGAATGTGGGTTTCTAAAAATATCCTTACGATTAAAACTTTGATCACAGTAAGAACACGGTTAAGATGGTTTCACCGTGTGGGTTCGAGCGAGTGGAACCTCCCTTAAACCACTTTATCACTAAAACTATCTATCTATATCACACAGTAAGAACCACTCAAATGGTTTTTCACCAGTGTGCTTCGAATGTGATTCTTTAAACCATGTTTACTAACAACTTATTGGCACAATAAGAGCAAGTGAATGCTATCATTATTATTACACTTATCCGTATCCAAAACGGAAAAAATTTCTTTCTTTTAAAAAAATTTAGTTGCAATCATTTATTGTCATTTCAAATTTTATTAGCAAAGTGAACAAGACCACTAAACATTGTTGATGTTTTCGTATCAAAATTTCTGGACTTTAAAAAGTAGCTCTGCCTCATAATATGTTTGGCCTTGGTAAGGCGCCTTCTGCTTCAACTTTAACTGCAAATAAAATACAAAAATGCAACAAACATTAATATATAGGTCATTTAAAAAAAAAAATGCAAGAAAATACCAAAACAAAAAAAAAATATCCACCCTCATTACTATTCCAATCGTCTAAATAAATTAATATTTGTTGCATGCCAGCAAGAAAATTATGACTCATTTAATGAGAAATTATAAGTTATGGACGTTTTTGAACCAGATTATGAAAGGTAATAACGTTGTAGGGGTTCGCCCGTCGGCACTGACTTGTTGAGGTTGTTGGTTGTGTGTTGTATTGAGGTTAGATCTTATGATCGCTGTTTAGTGTCTTAACTAAGCGTATTTGGTTAACTGTGATAGGTGGGGAGTAAAAGGGATACTTAGAACTCCTATTGACTGAAAATTTCGTAATTGTTTGTTTTGGGTGTCGAAACCGGTAACACCCCTGTTTACGTTCTTCCTTTGAGACCCCGACTTCTGTCGGCATGTTCTGTATCTACTATACTTCCCATGTAGTCTTCTATTGCTTTCCGTACCACTGTCTCTGTAGTTTCGTTTAGTTCCATTTCCTAACTTACCGTAACTATTTATTTCGTTACTAATTTTCTTTTCTTCTTTCCCCACAGCAAGTTTTATAATTGAGTAACCTTTAGTTATTAATTACCTTTTATTTTTTTAAACAAAGTTTTCTCAATTGAATAGTGGAAGAAGTGGGCTCTTGTTTCTACTGATGATTAAATCTTAATCTTGGATTAGACACCTTCATTAAGCCAAATTATTTAATTATAAGAAACTCATTTATTTGGTCAGAAGAACTCTTAATATTGTATCTAGGCATATTAGTCTCGTGTATGAGATCTCACCTGGTTTAATAAAGACAATTTATCGACCTCTATCTCTCTCTGT
>JABUQX010106847.1:0-20661 GCA_015478945.1 Trachelipus rathkii | reverse complement strand
ACCGTCTGTGGCACTTGACCTCTCTGTGCCACTTGAGGCTGAATGCCTGGTGTTATTATAGCATATATTTCAAGAGATTGCATCGCCCATTTAACAAACCTTATAAAAACCAACGTTTCTTTTGGATAAAAAGGTTTTGTTAACCCGTTTTCCTGCGACGTTTTGCACAATGCACATCCCCATGTGATAGTTTTCACTCCTGAAACCAATGTTTTAACCAGCGCTCTACAATCAACGACACTATATGCTTGAGCAGATGCACACGACAATATAGATTTTGAAGTAGATTCAACTTTATCTGCTTCCGCAACAGAAACAGATGCTTTATCTTCCTGCTTTATATCGGATACAGATCCTGAATTATTATTCGCATTTGAATTCTGCTCTTTATTTCTGAGGTAAGGCAACTGAACTTGTGCAATGGACTTAAATTTATTTACGAAAACATACAACATCCTGATTAACAAATCCTGACCAACAGAAGCTTCACTCATATTCTGACTAGTCTGATTTTTAATTGAGTCAACAAGATTGAGTAAAAGTTTACATGACATTGTCTGAATGCTTGTTGGTAGAGTTTCATCATGAATATTTTTTGAGAACAAATGAACCGCTCTGGTAAGGGCACCCAAATCTAATTGTTGACGTACGTGATGGATCAAATCGGCAAGAGTTGAATAGGCTAATGGACGAAGAGTTTCATGAACTGTCCACCCTTTACCAAACAACAGGCTTTCATCAAAAAGTTTATCAATGTGGGGGACAAACCCTAAAAAAAAAAAAAAAATTAAAAATAATAATAATAATAATAATAATAATAATAATAATAATAATAATAATAATAATAATAATAATAATAATAATATAAATTAATATAAAAAATTTATATTACTCAAATTAAACCAAAATTCCTAAATTTTTATAAATGTTTATAAAAATACCCTTAAAATAGATCTACATAAACAAAAAAAATCAAAATATATATTTATTAATCCTAAAATGGTAGAAAACTTTCCTAAACCAGATAAACAATTAACCTTTTTAAAAAAATTATGTATAAAGGGCATGATTGGCTACGAGTTTGAGTTCACAAAACAGATTTTCCACAGAGACTACCGTATATCTGCACTAATATTAGAAGCTACAATCAATTTTAAATACGAATCCAAACTACTGAGGCATATTTTAACCCATTAATCTTCATTTTCTTCTAAACATTGGAAGAGTGGAGAGAGTAAACCAACTTAAAAGTAAAAGGTTGGAATCTGTACTAAACATCTCCCAGACTTTTTTTTAAAAATGTCAATTAATCAATTTATCCACCTTATCATATATGTGATTTTGAATCTTTACTTAAAAATTGAATATTTTAAGCCTTTATTATTATTATTATATTATTCATTATTATATTATTATATTATATTATTTTATATAATAAACGATAGATGAAAGCAAACGGTAGTATAGATAAGTTCATGGTTGTGATGTGAGGACAGTCCCGGTGTAGAGTTATGTTAGATTGGTGAGCAGCTGGAAACAAGTGTCCGAGTTTAATTATTTAGGATATAAGTTGGATGAAAGGAAACGGATGATGAGAAGTGTAAAGGAAAGTTGTGAAAGGCAGGTGGCTGGTGCAATTAAACGTTGGTGAATGTAGGGGACTAAGTCTTGAGTTTCGCTAGGGTCTTACAGAGGGTATGTTGTTACCTTGTGTTAATGTGTATAGTAGTGAGACTTGTCTGGAAGCAAGTATAAGATCTAAAGCTTCAATGTGTTCAGAGGACAATCCTTAGGGGCGTTTAGGTGTGGAAAAGAATTGATAAAATGAGGAATAAAACGTTATTAGAGGTATGTGGTGTGAAGAAAGGGCGTAAATGAGAGAATAATGGAAGTGACGTTGAGATGTTGAGTCATGTGAAAGCGATGAATGACAGACTCGGTTGTTAAGCGGAGTAAGCGGTGAGTGTGTTGGGAGATCTAAATGGCTGGGGAGACCGAAAAAAAAGTTGATTGATTCAGTAAACGTAATATTCGAAGGACACTTGATTTTGACCTTGCAGAGAGAGTAAAAGTGAAAACGATAATCCATAATTATGGGGGCATGGTTGGTGCCCACCTGGGCCAGGGGAAAATGCATTTATGATTATTATTGTAACCTCACACTTGACGATATGCCATAGGAGGGTCGTCGCGTCCCGTGAAGTTCTAGGGGGTGGATTTTCTGACTGCACGAGTTCTCACTAAGGGTGTAAAGTGGGCGTAAGGCTGGCTTTCTTTTCGAATTGTGTATATTCTTCCACTACTTTCTTTTCCGATGCTTGTCACCCCAACTTACCCCCAGTCTGGGAAAGGAGAATGATTTTATTATTTATTTTAGTATTATTATTATCTATAATATTCTTATATTTAATTATTTACTTTTTATATTATTATAATATTATATAAATAATCTTAAATAGAGACATATGCATATTGTGGTATAGTTCATCTCATTATGAGAGAGATATAAGACAACCTTATGCTTAAATCTAGGAGTTAAAATATGTGATTAAATGAACAGCAGAATTTATTTGATATAGCTAAACTAAATCATCAGGTCGATATCATATTTGTAACGAATGAAAGACGAATTAGGATATTACTAGATTGCGAAGAAAAAAAACAAAAAGTCAAGAAGTTACACAAATTAAAAAAAAAGGAGAAGTAAAGAAATGATTTGTTAATTGAAAATATAAAATTGATAATAATAATCAATAATAATAATATAAATAATAATTATTAATAATAATAATAAATAATTATTGAAATAAACAGATAAATAAAATAATAATATCCATAATAATAAAATGAATAAGATAATAAAATATAATAATAATAAATTTAATAAATAATTAAAATTAATTGATGTACAAAATAACTCAATAATCTGGCTTAGCTTTAAAGTGTTATCTCTACATAAAATACTTAATATTCCCACCCATCCAAAACCCACAAACTACACATATTGGTCCCAAATTGGAAGAGTAACCCAGAGTTATATCAAAAGGTCCAGACGTATGAAACATTATGAATATTACTAATAATCTTTAATACTTTCAAATAGATTTCAGAATGAAATTCTGATATTAACTTACCACTATGCTAACCAGAAATTATAATTATTAACAAATCATATTAAATTTATATCTCGAGTTCTTCACTGTCGTACATTCTTAATTAAATTAAAATACATAAAAAAATGTTTAACACTTATATAGATGTCGTTAAGCTTAATGACAAGTATAGGAATGCTGTTAAATGTCGACAGTATTAGATATACGTGAATTAAGTGACCAATATAGAATTTGACGAAACAGAGAATAGCGTTAATTAAATAAAAACATAGCATACTGTTTAAAGAAGCACAACATAGAATTCGTTGTACGGTACTTCCTTATCAATTCCATTAACAATTTTCATGCTCGAAAAACGAAAATATTCCAATTGCCAATATTCGTTTTAAATTTGGTGAATAACTGCAGCTATTAAAAGAGGAAAACTGCTAGTTTCTCACAATCCACAAAAGAGACAAACTCCCACTCTTCTGTAGCATAGTAACAGTAATCATCGTTTAATTTATTATTAAAATATATATATATAAATAATATAATAGTATAATATCATATATATATATATATTATATATATATATTATATATATATTAGTTAATATATTATATAAATAAATGTAATATATATATATAATAATAATATATATATTATATATATATATATAATTTTATAATTAAGTATTTATAATTTCTTCAGTATGTTATTCATATATATTTAAAAGTTCTATACCTGAATCGAATTTCAAATTCTGGTTTCATTATTACTTGAGATACTGTATCCATTCTTAGGACGTAAATCAAGAAGTTAAAAGAAAAAAAAAGTCAACTATTAAAAAAACGTAGCCATCTATTTCTGAACCTCCTTCACTCACAGTATCAGTCTCATCATTAGTGAAAATCTCACTCCTCAACCAGATCTTAAGCAGAGCTATTTTAATTAATGGCATACGAATGTACATTTATTATTAAAGTCAGTATCATAACTATCCTTGTTTTTTATTTCTAAAAACAAACAATAGTGCAATATCTATACCTCCCAGAAGAGAAGCCTGCCAATTTTTTTAGTGTCTTTTATTTATGATAAAATAGTTCACTCATATTGAACAGACATGAAGTACAGCAAGGTTATATATATATCTTCATTATTTTTATTTATTTTTTTTTATCATTTTTGTCACTTTATTCTTTTTGAACATAATTATTATCTTATTAATTTCTCTTGTAGTACCTTTTATATTGATAAAATGTTCTTACGTATCGGTGGCCAGTGTGGATTTGCAGTCATGTCGAATAATTTCGTGATACATTTAGTAATCTTACTATATATACTCTTCTATCTTCGTCCTCCTCTAACAGTCACTATCTCCTATATTTGCTCCCCAATGCTCTTTCATCTACACATATTTTATCCTTCTATGCTCTCTATCTCCACCAGTCCTAGTCAATTCTTCACGTTAAGACTAAATACATCTAGATAGTTAAACACAACTTAGAATACGTTAAATAAAACGACCACAAGAATAGTGTTTATGACAAACCTTAGAATACCGTTAAGATATTATAAATGACACATAGAATATGTTAAAGACCAAACCTTAGGAACATTAAATTTAATGTGAATCTTTTATAAGAAATCTTAAATTATTTAAGATAAAATAAATCTGGGCTCGTTGAATGACATAATACGGTATTTTTAGACATAATAAGTAATAATAACTTATTTAAAAAAGGTTAATAACAATAAACGTACAAAATTTTAAATTAAAAATGAAAACCTTATATTTAAAGTGTAAAAATAATTACAAAAGTTTACATCTTTAAAACATTAATAACAGTATTTTAAAAAAAAATTAATAAATATAAGAATATATATATTTAACTAAATAAAAAAAGATAAATTAAAACTATATAACTGTTGTGATCAATCAAGGGAGGTTTAAAAGTAAAATATAATGAATATAATATACAATAACTAATAATAATAATAATAAAAATAATAATATATGATTATAATAATTAATAACACAGATAATAAATAATAATAAATACTGAACTAACAATGATTCACTCCTATAATTATTATTGCAAATTTCTTTATCGAACTTATAATGCTAAAAAGTGCGTCAGTTATGTGTGGGCTTCCTGCAACCCTTGTTTAAACGTTAGCGATGGGTTGCTAGTTGGAGAATCAGAGAGTCCTCGAGACCTCCTATGAGCGGAGTGTCTGGTCGTCTTCCATGCAATCAACCGACGAATAATGAGACATAATACGAGGTCTGACTACTTGCAGGCACATTTCAATAATGGCCTTATCAACACTGTACGAAGACATTTTAACCACATAACCTAACCAAAATATACACTGGTACAACACCTTGAAAGTTCAATCAGACATGCGCTATGGGCACTACCTGAAATCAGACTGCAGCTCATAAGATTTTCCAACCTCGATTGTCTATAACGCCCTAAAAACTGAGACCTCCTAAATAATAACCTTCGAGCCATTTTTATTTTCTATTTTATGCTTTACATTACGTTATCTGATAGAAGCGCCATAAAGTGACAACGACAACGTTAGTAGTAGGGTCTATCTCTCAAATAATGTCTACATATTAGATACCCACTTACCAATTTTAAGCGATCTATGCAACTCACATAAGTCTCGTATCTTCAGAACCGATGAGACGGTAAGTGCCTGTTAGTTTTATTATTTGCTTTAAACTATTTCAGGTAATTTTGCGGTGTTTATTTATCAATTATTCTTTTGTATAAACACTTGAATAAGGCAATTGCCATTCACCATCCCAATCCTCTGTGTAATATATTTTATATTCAATTTTTTTTTTGACAAATGTTTGAAGAATATTTCCTAAGCCAGTACCACTTGACCCAGTGGACATTGAACTATTCAACCTAGAATGGCCTGACCCCTCTTTAGTTGAGTTAAACACAAATAAGTGAGAAATTACATCGATAGTTGAGCGAGTGTAACTGCGAACAATAACACCTTATAATTTAATACTAATAATTTATTTAATAAAAATTCCATTTAGAATATATTAAATTATTTAATATGCGATTGAATGATTTTTTTAGTAATATTAAAAACCAATCAAGAATATGGTAATTTATTATCTTTATAATTTTTATTATAATGTGAATGTAATATTAAAGATGAATGTCGTTTCACCTAGCATTCAATACCCTTTATAACTATTTTTTAGATTCAGAATTTTCTTCAGTTTGAAAGAACATGTACAAAGAGCTTCCGAGTCACGTTAATTCCATATTTGAATCTCACGGAAGTCAGCCAGAATGGACATAAAGTGTTGGTAGTGATGGTGTAGTTAAGATGACCTAATTTATAGAGGAAGGCTGACACTCTGTCAACTGCAAGCTCTTTTGAGAGAGACTTACACCATCACACCTATTGTAACGGAGAAAAAACTTCCTGATGGGAACACCATTACAGCACACATTACATGATTAGTAATATAGGTCAATAATATTAATAAGAAAATAGAATACAGTATGATTTATTATTAATTATAATATGTACAAAAAAATTAGTATTCAATTCATTATATTATTAATCCATGCATCATACACTCTATATAATACTTTATATCCGTTATAATTATTAATAAATTATTGTAATGGATTATTATTATTATATTATATAATATATATTATAATGAATATCACTAATGAAATAATATTCATTTGCCCTTATGAGCAATTCTTGTCCTAAAGAATGTGAGAAGATCTCCGCAGAATTCTCAATGCCTATTTTTTGAATAGAAATTATGTCGTGGATTGTGTCGTCTGAATTTCATGCCAGATCGGTAATTTTGAAATTATTTTACCCATTGAGTACAAATGAATTGGATTCTGCAATTGAGAATCAGTGCACACGAATCCAATTCATTTGTATCACTATGGGCAAAATAATTTCACGCAATTTATTCCAACATAGCATTGGAAATTTCGATGGGATTCACAATCATGAATCCGTACATTGGAACCCTTCAAGAAATCTAAAAATAATTTTTGACCATTTTATCCATCCAATTTATCATTCATTATGATAAAACAATTATTATAATACCTATTAGTGAATATATTCATAAATTATTATTATATTAGTTAATTATGATTATTATCTAAATAATATTATTATTTCTCTGCAGTATATATTTGATTCCTCGAGCCATCTTATCTCTGAAAGTGCTTACTGAATTACCAATTATTTTTGTCCTCATGTTACAATTATATAAAGAACAAGTTTATGGTGATGTTGAAGAATTCATTCCTCTTATCATGGATACCATTATTCTGCAGCCTCGTCAATCTCAAAGGTACCTATATATTTTCGTGTTTTATATTGTTTTATAGGGTCAGTGTTTTTTTTCTTTTAATATATTGCTTATTTGTTGCAATGATGACCCAACTTAAAAAAATAGTTTTTTCAGGAAAGGCATTTAATGTTTCAAATTGTAATACGAAATATAGAGTAGCCATAATAAAACTAACGCTCTCTTGTGTGGAGATCTGAAAGTTGGGATGTGTGACTTTTACAGTTAAAAGTTTACACCTCTTCGTAGTAATAACTAAAAAAAAAATGCAATTTTTAATTTACGTTATAGGTGCAAATGAGCAATATACTGTAAATTAAATATAATGCTTGTAATTTTTTTTTTTAAAGTTCTTACCTTATGAGCATTGCTATATTCTAAGACGAGACTCTCTAGGAGTCGAACCCTGAATCTCCAACACGCAAACCCATCGCTACCGTTTAAACCACAGTAGCAGGAAGAAACCATTAATGAGATTTTTAAAGCCATTAATAGTGATTAAGGGAAATTTGCCAAATAATAATTGATAGAGCGAAATTAGTTTTTACATTCCCAGTATATTAAGTATTAATTATTATTATTATTATTATTATTATTATTATTATTATTATTTTTATTATTATTATTATTATTATTATTATTATTATTAGTTATAAAAATTTAGTTAAAACACTTCTCATACAATGTGACATTAAGTAATTAAACAAAAAGTTGAATATCTTAAATGTTATTTCATAGTTATTCTTTTTGTTTTTTAGTAAATAATTATATGCTAACATAATCTACAGTAAATTTTATGAATTTCTTGTTTTTAATACTGTTTATTTAGTGTTTTTGTCTTTAGGACATTTTATGTTGTCTTAAACAGTATTCTATATTTTCACTTTTAAGTCTTAACGGTATTCTATGTTGTCGTCTTTAACAATATTCTATGTTGTCACTTTTAGTCTTAACAGTATTCTATGTTGTCATCTTTAACAATATTCGATGTTGTCACTTTTAGTCTTAACATTATTCTATGTTGTCATCTTAAGCACTATTCTATGTTGTCAATTTTAGTCTTAACAGTATATTCTAAGTTGTCGTCTTAAACACTATTCTGTGTTGTCACTTTTAAGTCTTAACGGTTTTCTAAGTTGTCGTCTTAAACAATATTCTATGTTGTCATTTTTAGTCTTAACGGTATTCTAAGTTGTCGTCATAAACACTATTCTATGTTGTCGCTTTTAAGTCTTAACGGTATTCTAAGTTGTGGTCTTAAACTATTCTATGTTGTCACTTTAAGTCTTAACGGTATTCTATGTTGTCATCTTTAACAATATTCTATGTTGTCACTTTAAATCTTAATGGTCTAAGGGAGTGTGAAGCGGAGGTCCGAAAATATTCGGACAATGACTGCAAAAGGCCACCCAGAAACGTAAGAAAGCTTTAATCTCTCGCTCCCCAACACAACTAGTTCAAATAAATAAATAAATAAATAAATAAATAAAATAAAATAAAATAAAGAGATGAATGAAAAAATAAATAAAAAAATAAATAAAAAATAAATGAAAAGATATATATAAAAACCTGCCTGTGGTTTCTTCCTACGTGGGATTCGTCTTTGGCGGAACTCGCATGCCAACCAATCCTACACCCGTCTGAACAGAGCTTCCTTCTTCTGGAGTTATTTCGTCTTGCAACTAATTGTGTTTTTAAAAATAAAAAAAACAAGGAGATGGTTATTAAACGTACACGAGGTTAATAACTCCAAATGTACTTATTATATTTATTAATCTTTTTAATTAAATCTAATTAACGAATCATCTTCAATGTAGCTGTTATTCAGTAAATGATGAGACTGATTACTGTGAGTGGAAGGAAGGTCAGCAAATAAAGATGGCTACGTATTTTTTTTATCAGTTGACTTTTTTTTTTCTTTTAACCGCCTCTGAGAATTACGTCCAGCTAAGAATGGATACAAATTACAATTTGGCTCCAGTAATAGAATGAATCCAGGGATTGAAATTCGATCCAAGTATAGAAACTTTTAAAATATAATGATATAACATACTGATAAGAAGAAAATTTATAAATACTGTAAATATAAAAATCTATATATTATAATATATATATATATATATATATATATATTATATATATAATATATATATAATATATATATATATATATTATATAATAATATATATATAATATATATATATATAATATATATATAATATAATATATTATATACTATATATATATATATATATATATACATATTTTTAATAACATTAAATTACTCTGATACTGTTACTATTGCATAACCAAAACGAGTGGAAAGTCAGTTGTCTCTTTTGGATGGAGCTGTGGAATGAGAACTAGCAGTTTCCTCCTTTTAAACACTGCCAGTTAATCACCAAACTTTAAAAACAAATGGGCACTTGCATTATTTCTGTTTTCGAGGCATGAAAATGATTAAATAGGAATTGATAAAGCAGTCCCGTTAAAACGGTATTCTATATTGTCTTCTTAAACAGTATTCTATGTTGTCACTTTAAGTCTTAACAGTATTCTATGCTGTTGTCTTAAACCAAATTCTATATTGTCACCTTAACTCTTCACGATATTCTATACTGTCGACTTAACAGCATTCTATATTGTCACCTTAAGTCTTAACGACATTCTTATATTAATGTCTTAAACATTTTTTTTATGATATTGTTGTCACATTTACTTAAGAAATAGTTCATAAGTATTCTCGAGGCATATAACATTTAATATGACTTTGTAATAATTATCATCTTACTGGTTAGCATAGTGGTAAGTTAATATCAGAATTTCATTCTGAACACTAATTTGAAAGATTAAAGATTAATTAGTAATAATTCATAATTTGTTCATAGTCTGGACCTTTGACTATACCTGGGTTATCTCTTCCAATTTGGGACCAGATTAAGTGTGTTAGTTTGGGGTTTTGGATGGGTGTGGATATTAAATATTTTATGTAGAGAAACTACTTAAAGCTAAGACACATTATTGAGTTATTTGTTACCCATCAATTAATTTTAATATTTAATTGATTATTATTATATTATATATTATTATTATTATTATTATTATTATTATTATTATTATTATTATTATTATTATTATATTATTATTATTAATTATTATTATTATGATTATTTTTATATTATTATTATATATAAATATGATTATTATATTATTATTATTATTATTATTTATATTATTATTATTTATTATTATTATATATTTAAGCATTAATGGCTAGTCCCTAGTAACATTTATTAGTATGAATTTAATCACTAGTAGAGTTTACGGCACTAATACCTGTTCAATGATCTACTGGCACTATTTCTTTTGTTACGTAACTACTGCCTTTGGCATTTCCACTATTTCTGATAGTATAGACTAATTCTGCTGCAATTTTTCTTAAACCCAGAGAGCAAGATTCGTTCAACCGGGAAGTCTTCGTGGATCTGATAGGAGCGCAAATCAAGATCCTGTCTTTCCTTGCATATATTATTAAAAGCTTTCAAGCTAAAGTAGGTCAGCATGCCTCGAAACTTGTTACTGGCATGTTGAATTTGTTGCCCTATGTCGCAAATGAAGTCCATCATCTTAGAAAAGAACTCCTATAAGCAACCAAAGCATCTCTGCTCTCGATTTGAGAAAATTCGTAGAGTAATAATAAATAATAGATAATTAAAATAATAAGTTAATAATAATAATAATAATAATAATAATAAATAATAATAATAATAATAATAATTTATATAATTAATAATAACAGCATAATAATAATAAATAATAATAATAATAATAATATAATAATAATAGATAATAATCGTAATAATTTGTTCATCTTCCTCTTTCCCGAAAGGACTGGGGGTAAGTGCGTTGAACAAGCATACGGAAAAGAAAAGTAGTAGAAGAATATGACATAAACGAAAGAAAGCCCAGCCTTACCGCCCCCTCAATACCTATTACGTGAGAACTTCGTCGCGAGTCAGAAAAATCCACCTTAGAACTTCACGGGACCGACGACGGAACCCTCCACATGGCATATCGGTCAACGTGTATGGCGTCACTTCGCCCTTGGCCCAGGTGGGCCACGAACCATACCCCCTTCACCTAAACCCACGCCATTCACTGCCTATTTATGCCACCTTTTATTCTCTCCTCTGCCACAATCACATTTCTCGTCCTTCAGATATTTCCTTTACTGACTCAATCAAACTTTTCTTCGGTCTCCTCATGCCGGTTGATTCCCAACACCACTCCACTTCTGGATACTATTCAGCATTGAATAACAAAGGCATTTCATCATTTCCACATGACAAAACCATCTCAACGTACTTCATTTTATTCTCTACATTACCCCTCTTCACACTCACATAAACTCTAATACGTTTTATTCCCTCATTTTTATCAATTCTTTTCACACCCAACACGCCCCTAAGATTGTCCATTGAACACATTGAACTTTTAGATCTATACCTCTTATTCCAGAACCATAGTCTCACTTACTATACATTAACAACAGTAACAACATACCCCATGTAACGACCCTAGTCCTCGCACTCAAGACTTAGTCCCTTTACATTCACCAACGATTTAATTGCACCAGCCACCTTCCTGCCATTTCACAACTTTCCTATTACACTCTGCATCATCCGTTCCCTTTTCATCCAACTTATTATCCTAAATTATTATCACTCGGACACTTGTTCCAAGCTGCCTCACCATCTAACATAACTTCACACCCGAGGACTGTCCTCACTACAACCATAACCTTACTCTTATCTACGTTTGCTTTTCAAAAGTTGTTACTTTAATAATAAATAATAAAATAATAATAATAATAATAATAAATAATCAATAATAATAATAATAATAGCTAAAATATCATTGTTTTAAGTAAAGATTCAAAATCACATATATGATAAGGTGCAGAAAAGATTAATGACATTTTTAAAAAGTCTGGGAGATGTTTAGTACAGATTCCAACCTTTTACTTTTAAGTTGGTTTACTCTCTCCACTCTTCCAATGTTTAGAAGAAAATGAAGATTAATGGGTTAAAATATGCCTCAGTAGTTTGGATTCGTATTTAAAATTGATTGTAGCTTCTAATATTAGTGCAGATATACGGTAGTCTCTGTGGAAAATCTGTTTTGTGAACTCAAAACCGTAGCCACTCCTTACCTTATTACATAATTTTTTAAAAAGGTTTATATTTGTTTATCTGGTTTAGGAAAGTTTTCTACCATTTTAGGGTACCATGTCATAATATGTTGATTTTTTTTTGTTTATGATAGATATAATTAAGGTTATTTTTTATAAACATTTATTAAAAAATTTAGGAACTTTTGTTTAATTTGTAGTAATATTAAATTATTATTTTATTATTATTTTATTATTATTATTATTTATTATTATATATTATTATGATTATATTATTATTATTATTATTATTTATTTTAATTTTTTTTTATTTTTTTTAGGGTTTGTTTCTCCCCACATTGATAAACTTTTTGATGAAAGCCTGTTGTTTGGTAAAGGGTGGACAGTTCATGAAACTCTTCGTCCATTAGCCTATTCAACTCTTGCCGATTTGATCCATCACGTACGTCAACAATTAGATTTGGGTGCCCTTACCAGAGCGGTTCATTTGTTCTCAAAAAATATTCATGATGAAACTCTACCAACAAGCATTCAGACAATGTCATGTAAACTTTTACTCAATCTTGTTGACTCAATTAAAAATCAGACTAGTCAGAATATGAGTGAAGCTTCTGTTGGTCAGGATTTGTTAATCAGGATGTTGTATGTTTTCGTAAATAAATTTAAGTCCATTGCACAAGTTCAGTTGCCTTACCTCAGAAATAAAGAGCAGAATTCAAATGCGAATAATAATTCAGGATCTGTATCCGATATAAAGCAGGAAGATAAAGCATCTGTTTCTGTTGCGGAAGCAGATAAAGTTGAATCTACTTCAAAATCTATATTGTCGTGTGCGTCTGCTCAAGCATATAGTGTCGTTGATTGCAGAGCGCTGGTTAAAACATTGGTTTCAGGAGTGAAAACTATCACATGGGGATGTGCATTGTGCAAAACGTCGCAGGAAAACGGGTTAACAAAACCTTTTTATCCAAAAGAAACGTTGGTTTTTATAAGGTTTGTTAAATGGGCGATGCAATCTCTTGAAATATATGCTATAATAACACCAGGCATTCAGCCTCAAGTGGCACAGAGAGGTCAAGTGCCACAGACGGTTAGGTCAAAAGAGGAAAAAGAAGTGCTGGAACATTTCGCTGGTGTCTTCATTATGATGAGCTCTAGAACATTCAAAGAAATATTTACTACAACTATTAATTATGTGGTTGAAAGAATTTACATAAACCCTGCATTACAGGTTGTTGCTAATTCTTTTCTAGCAAGGCCCGAAACTTCGCCTATATTCGCCACGATTCTAGTAGAATATCTTTTAAATCATATGGAAGAAATGGGATCACAATCAGATCGAGCAACTCTCTACCTAAAATTATTTAAACTTGTATTTGGATCTGTATCTATCCTTGCTGCTGAAAATGAACAGATGCTTAAACCTTACTTGCATCAAATTGTTAATAGATCAATGGAGTTAGCAATGACAGCTAGGGATCCATATAATTATTTCCTTCTCTTAAGAGCGCTATTTAGAAGTATTGGTGGTGGCAACCATGACATCCTTTATCAGGAGTTTTTGCCGTTGTTACCAACACTTCTTCAAGGATTAAATAGCCTTCAAAGTGGTTTGCATAAGCAGCACATGAAAGATCTTTTTGTAGAATTATGTCTGACTGTTCCTGTTCGTTTGTCATCTTTGCTTCCTTACCTTCCAATGTTGATGGACCCGCTCGTATCAGCATTAAATGGCTCTCAAACTTTGATCTCACAAGGCTTACGAACTTTGGAACTCTGTGTAGATAATTTACAGCCTGATTTTTTGTATGAACATATACAACCTGTTCGTGCTGAATTGATGCAAGCCTTATGGAAAACTTTAAGAAACCCTAATGAGCAGATAGCTCAAGTAGCATTTAGAGTGCTTGGTAAATTTGGTGGTGGAAATCGTAAAATGATGACCGAGCCACAGTATTTAGACTATACCGATCAAGAAGTCTCCACATCTTGTATGACAATCCACTTCCCAGATCATAAAGCACCCATTATGTTGCCTGTTGATAAAATCATTGATGCGGCACTCATTGCACTTAGAGCATCAAATACAGAATCGTGGTATAGGCAGCAATGTTGGGAAGTTATTCGAGGCTTCTTAATTGGCTCACTGCAAATAGATGAAGATAGATTCATTGTTTCCAAGTTACTCACACATCCATCTTTTATTGAATCAGAAATACCTAACCTTAACGGTCAGTATTATAAATGTCCTGATGAAAAGGCAAGAAAAGTTCAGCAGACTGCTCTAACAGCCATGTTTGTTGCAGCAGCTGTTAAAGATCTCAGGAACGAAGTATTTCAAACAATGGTGGCATTGGTAAGGCATTATACTATGGTTGCCGTAGTTCAGCAAGCAGGACCATTTTGTTTAAATGGTAGATGGAATAAAGTTCAAGGAATGGATCCTTTAGTATTGATTGATTCAGTAGCCATGATTATGGGTCATGAAGAACGAGAATTATGCAAGCCTGGACATTTGGCCTTGATGCTAATTATTAATGCAGCTGCAGATATCTTAGGTTCAAAAGAACGAGCAAGTCAGCTTCCAATAATGGAGTATATAGTAGAAAAGATGTGCAATTTATGTTATGATAGGGCTTGGTATGCTAAACTTGGTGGCTGTCTTGCTATAAGCACCCTGTCAGATCATATGGCATTAAAATGGGTATTAGATCATCAATATATATTTTTAAGAGCTCTTTTTTATGTAATGATGGACCTTACTGATGAAGTATCCACAGGAGCAATAGAAAAAGCAAAGTCTAATTTGGAAAGGATGTTAATTGTTTGCACAAGTCCACTCAAAGGTGAAAATGATACTGAAGAACTACGTGCTGCCAAAGAGAAATCTTTACATAACGTTACCCATGAACTTGTTAGACAAATTACTTCTTCTAATACAACTGTTAGAGAACAAGCAATACAATCCCTGAAGACAGTTGCAAGGTTAACGCAGAGAGATTGAGAGAGAGGAGAGAGAGAGGAGAATATAGAGCGAGCCTGGAGACGGAGCGAGGCCGCCTCGCGGACCGGCAGAGGGAATCTTTAATCTTCTCTGAGTATATAATAATAGAGCGAGACATGCCGGCAGCAGACACGGCTCGGCTGGTCTGGTGGGATACTCTCGTGCAGACGTCGGCATCCTTGTTCTATGAAGATAGTCGGTTCGGTGAGGAAATTTCGAGAGCGCCAGAGAAATATTCAAAGCTACGCTAGCGTTCCGAGTGAGAGATTAGAGAAAAGGAGAGAGAAATAGGAGAGATGCCTCCCGGATCAAGCTAAATATCCCCATGAAACATCACCGCTTAGAAAATCAGGTAAAAGAATGGGAATTAAATACTGCGTGTTCTATTTTTAGGATTATTGTTTATGTGTAAGAGAAGAGTAGTGGAGATAAAAGACCATCAAAGATGATATGTCACTCACGAGAAGATGAAAGATCATCACAAGATATAAGATTATGTATGTCCCACAATCATATAGAGAGTATTCCAGCCGCGCCCATCAAAAAGATGACGATACACTATACAAAGATGAACCTTTCAATAAGTGATAGCATATCAATGCTGCAGGCATTTATATGATGGAGTGAACCATCAAATATGATTGGTAGTGGGCGTCAATGCTGCAGTGCATTTATGTACTGGGTACTAATAAAGTTGAATGTGAGAGCCTAAAGATAATGAGCATTTATAGCTGGGGCATGCAAAGTTCTATACATCAATAGATTGTAGACTTCAAAATATCGCAGTAGTTGTGACGTTATTATTAATGTGTAAGTGGCAATCTTGACGTTGATGGGTGATGCGGTATGTAAAAGTATATGTATATGGTATAGATGTATATTAATGTATAGGTGTCTTATGGAGAGTGTAATGATACGCTTATGTAAAGTATCGTACTATTAAAGATGTGTATATAAGTAGTTAGGGAAAAAGTACCTATAACTTATTACTCATACGGATAGAATGGGAGTACCATTAATATGTTGATATATAAATATGATATAGGCTAATTCTAATGTCTGTAGGCCATCAATAAATGCTGAGGCATCAAAATTGTACCGTAGGATACAAAAAGGTTGGGCGAAAAATTTAAGGGCTGCCGTAAAAATTAGGATGCCTTAAAAATTATAATATACGCGTGGCCAAAAATTTGAACCTACTGGAAGACCAAAGGGCTTGGTTCAGTGTGTTATGTACGATGTAGATACATATAGTGTAAATGTCTAAGTGTGAAAGTGCATATCTATGCGGTTGTGAGTATTGTACAAGTGTGCATAGTGAAATGTGTGTATATAGTGTCATAGTGAATGTGCGTGTGTATAAGTATAAGTATCATGATGAATGTGTGTATAAGTGTGTGTGTGTGTGGTGGTGTGTTGTGATATATTATTATATATATATATATTATAATTATGTGATTGTAAATATTAAATTAATATATTACATTGTTAGTGGTGTGTGTGTGTAGTGGTGTGTAGGTGTTCAAGATAGGATAGATCCATATACAGGCGTTCAAGTTAGGAACGATAATATATTGTGTAACGGGTGGTCATCAGTAAGTATATGATATTAACTAATATGGAATCAAAAATTGGCGTGGGCCAAAAGTAATGACCTTATGGTTATATTTCTGGGCAAGTCAGTCAAGCGACCTAAATTATCATGATATCTAAAACGAAGGGTTATATGACACAATAAAGTGCTAGCCTAAAGGTATAAGTGACTATAAAATTACCGTGGGTTCAATAATTGACCCTAATGAGTGGATCAAAAAAATAATTTAACGTGTAACAAATATATTGGACCCATGTATATCGGTCAAGGTTGTGTATGTGTGTGCGCTATATATCGACGTCACGTTGTGTAGTAAAGATGTTAGCATCCGAAATATTACAAATAATAAATAAGGGCTTTAAAGGCCCCTAAATGAGATCAAAAATTACCGTGAGGCAAAAATTGAACTAATCCTATATTAGGTCGTAAAAAATAAAATTAGGGGGCGTGAAACATAAGGGTGCAATACGTACAACCGTTGCTTATCGTCACCGTTGTGCCGCAACCTTCTTCGTAAAGGGTATTGTGAACCAAAAAATTAGGTACGTTAGCGTAAAAATAATTAGAGGTTGCCAAAAAATATAGGTTGCAAAAAATGTTTTCTTGTCAACACTAGAATCTAGCGGTTTCTCAAAAAAGGTCAATAGATCATAAAAATGGTCAAGTACAAAAAGTAGTATCCAAAGGGACAAAATAAAAGGGTCAAGGTCAAAAGTGCTTCAAGGTCTAAGTATCATAGAGTTAAGGTGGCAGATTCAATGTCGAATGCCCAAAGATATATATAAGGTTCCAGGTATATATATAATGGTCAGGTCAAGGTCGGTTATAGGTCAGGTTAGTGATGGTTATTCATACGGTTCGTATTCTGGCGGAAATTCAAGGCTCAATAAATTTATTATTGGCTAGCAATATTATCCCCTACCCTAATATTGATAGCACTTGTATTTCAACATTTTATTTAGATTCCTATTTGTAAAAGATATCAAGTAAGTTATGGTTTTTGATCTCTTTACTCTCCATCCTCTTTAAATGCAGTCTCTATTACTATATATATTATATATATATTATATATATAATAATAATTTATTATATATATCATATATATTATTATAATATTATATATCTATATATATATAAGTATTATATATATTATATATATATATTTATTATATATATATATTAATATATATATATGATTATATGATTATAATAAATATAATATATATTAAAATTATATATATCAGTATATAATAAAATATATATGTTTCTATTAATACATATATATATAATTTATATAATATATTTGATCATATAGTATATATATATATATATATATATATATATATATATATATATATATTATACATTAAATCTATCAATAAGTACTACATAATAAAATATTATATTCTATCATTCTATCTATTAGTATACTTTGATATTATTAATATAATTAAATATAACATAAAATATATATATTAAATATATGCATAAATACATTATAAAAAAATAAAATCTATTATTATAATATATATATATAAAATATATCATATATACAGCATAAGGTATGAAACGCCACTATATTCTTCATCTTATTCACACATCCATCATTAATTCCCATTTTTCAAATACACTGAATCGCCACAATCAAGTCTTTCATTATTGAACCGAATTTAGTTAAATAAAACTAATGTTGAAGCTTTTATTCAACCTTATTTCATACAGAAACCTATTCACCTTAATAAGTGCTGCCTAACTGCTTCGATCTTAATGCATAATTAACTTCAAATAAAATACATCCATGTGCACTTTTAATTCATTATTTGATCGTAGAGATTATTTCACTTATGCTGCTTATTTTTCTTTTACATTATTGTAGATTTTATGGATATCTGAAAGTCAAAATTTAAAACAACGGTTTCACATGTCTATCCTAAAAATCTAGAAAATGGAAAAGAGAAGGATTTGTTTAAAATTACTCCTATTTATATTAATATGTACCAAAATACATGACAGTAGAGAGTCATACAAAAACGTTAGCACGAAAGCTCATCAATATTACCACAATTCCACACTCACTTAGATTTAAAAAATGTTGGTCAGAACTTCAATCAAAATTTCGTCTTGTATGAAGACCATAAATCAGAATTCCCGTGAAACTTTTAAGATTAATATGTAGAACATAAAAATTATACAACAACACCCATTTATTACCTATTAGGCCGTGAATAAAAATTCTGCTTACCGTATTTCATAGTAAATATTAAGAAAATCAATATATACAACACAAACATCACTCGTATCCTACCAATACAAAACTACCCTCTCTAATTACAAACATCAAAAACTAAGACCAAAGCATTTATTTGGAGATCTGCATTATTGTACCAAAAATGTACATTTCGTACCCACTCAACCCTTCGTCAAACTTCCCACACTAAGCATATGAACACTACGCCAATACAGACTAAAATATCAAACCATTACCAATGCGCCAAATTCCCGAAATATATATATTATATATTATATATATAATATATATATATATATATATATATATCTATATATATATAATACTATATATATATATAATATTATATATATATATATATATATATATATATAATATATATATATATACTTATATAATATATATTAATAATATATATATATATATATACTTAATATAATATATATATATATATTACATATATATATTAATATTATAATTATATATAATATATATAATATAATATATTATATATTATATATATATAATATATATATAGATATATATAAATTATATATTAATTTTATGTAATAATATATAATATATATATTATAATATAATATTAATTATATATATATATATATATTTAATTCATTACTATATATATATATATATATATAATAGTATTATATAATATTATAATATACTATTAATATATTATATATATTATATATATATTATATATATTTATATAATATATAATTAATATAAATAAATATAATATCATATATTTTATATATATATATTAATATATATAATATGATATATAATATATATATTATTATATATAATATATTATATATATATATATATAATTATATATATTTTATATATATATATATATATATCTATATATTATTAATATAATTATATAATAATATTACGATATATTTTTTAATTATATTAATAATAATATATAATATATTTAATATATATATTATAATATATATTATTATATATTATATATATATGATATATATTAATATATTAATATTATTATATATAATATATATATATTATAATTATAATATATATATATATATATATATATATTATATTATATATTATAGTATCTTATATATATATATATATATATATATATATATTTACTATATATATAC
>JABUQX010106846.1:17500-22758 GCA_015478945.1 Trachelipus rathkii | reverse complement strand
ATATATAATATATATTATTATATATATATATATATGATATAATATATATATATATATATATATATATATTAGTATAATATAATATATATATATATATATATATATATATATCTCTAAAAAGGCTACGACAAGAGGATCAGGGGTTCAACCCTCCGAAATTATTTAAGTGATCAAAATTTTTGATTCCTTAAGTCTCTTAATTTTAATAATAATAATAATAATAATAATAATAATAATAATAATAATAAAAATAATAATATAATAAAATAATAATAATAAATAATAATAATAATGATAATAATAATAATAATAGATATAATATTAATAATAATAATAATAATAATTAATAATAATAATAATATAATAATAATATAATAATAATTAATAAATAATAATA
The DNA here is from genome assembly GCA_015478945.1 of Trachelipus rathkii. Taxonomy (NCBI): domain Eukaryota; kingdom Metazoa; phylum Arthropoda; class Malacostraca; order Isopoda; family Trachelipodidae; genus Trachelipus; species Trachelipus rathkii. Next base: position 22,361 of record JABUQX010106846.1, on the reverse strand, counting down.
AATAATTATATGATAAATAAACTAGGAGTCCTGCTATCCAAATGAGGATGTATCTTGTGGGCCGTATGAGGCATTTCATCCGTCAGCGGTTGTTCAAAAGATATGCATAAAATATTTAGACCAAGACCTTAAATGTAGGTTTCCAAGTTTGCAGATGATAGCAAATTGGCTACCTCAGTTAGAATAAAGATGGATGTAAAATATTTAAAAGATAAGTCAGGGACTGTAATCGTTGATGGACTAGCAAGTTCATTCCTTCTTCAACTAAACTTTTCTCTCCTCATAAATCCATGGTCGATCGTGCTTGTTCTCTGGCCATTCAGGCTAGAGGACAGTGCGTTATTCGGGTGGAAAATTTTCGTTCTACAATCACTTCTCGCAATTTTTCATTCAGCCTAGAATCGTTGCAGTGGATTAACTCTTCGACGAGTAAAGCGGGCTTTCATCAAAACGAAAGTGCGCTAACTTCCTTTGTTTTCTCCTACTGACAATCTTTCTGCTCTTGCCAAAAAATCTCTAACAACTTCTGTAAATCTTCCTTTCCTCTGATGGTTCTGTTGATAATTCTCCAACTGAAAAGCCCAATCTCTTCGGCCTTCTACTTTCCTTGCTAACTCAACATTAGACGATTCTGGCATTCTCTTCCTCCTCCTACTCCTCCTCAGCGTGTCCTATGTCTGGCTGTGATTACATTTGATCGGTGCATAGGCCCCTGAAATCTATGATGGATAGGGGAAGACGGGTGGCCCAGATGTCATTCCTCCCCAAGGTTTTGAGGGAGTGTTGCTTCCGGCCAATCCCCGCCCCTTCGGTTCAACTATACTCCCTATGTCTAACAATAACTAGAACTTTCCCTCAGTGTTGGAAGCTCGCACATGTCCAACTATTCAAAAAAAGCGAAGCCGCTCTGATCCTTCTAACTATCGGCCTATAGCTCTCACTTGTATTATATCAAAGATCTTTGAAACCCGTCTTAACTCTCACTTCTTAGATTATCTGGAAACTCATTTCCTTCTTTCCGATAGCCAGTACGGCTTTCAGCGCTCGAGGTTTTTCTGGCGATAACTTTCCTAATCTAACCGATTTATGGTTTTCAGCTCTTAGGAAATACGGGAGACTTGGCTTGGTGTCGCTTGACATATTCAAAGAATTTGACCGGGTAGCACGCGTCACTGCTCTCAAGCTCCCCTCCTTTGGTTTCCTCTTTCTCTTTGCTTAATTATGTCTAAGCTTTCTTTCAATCTCTTAAATATCGGCTGTTGTTGATGGGCGACTTCTTCTTCTTTTCTGTTAATTATGGTGTTCCTCAGGGTTCTCTATCTCCTACTTATATTCCTACTTTTCATTTAATGATCTTCTCACCTAGCCCCACATCTAACTTTATCCATTTATATATTGATGGACTGGATTTTCATTCCACTACTCATTTCAAATCTGCTTCCTCTTTTTACTTATAGATTTGCCTCTCGTCTTAATCTCTTCGGATTCTATCTCGCTGATCTGGATAGGACTTCCGGGTGGGGTCGTCTGAACCTTGTTGTGTAATTCAATCTTAAAAACCAACTTCTACCAATCTCCTTCTCTAAAACGCATTCTAACTTTCCTATCTCTTCGACGGTTCTCTCGTCTCTCCTGTTGACAAATATAAACATCCTTGGCCTTAACATAAACCAAAAAAATGTCTTGGAATCCTCATATCACAACGGTGCTAGGGCGGCCATCAAAGAAACTGGGAGTTCTGTTTAGACTGCGAGAACTTTTTTTCCTCTTCTCCAGTTGCTTCCTGCTATACAGGGTCTCAATCCGCCCTTAGTATGGGTACTGCTCTCATATCTGGGGTGGGAGGCTCTGGTTTCACTCGGATTTTGGATAGGGGTTGAGTCAAAGGCCAAAAGGCTTATAAACTGTCTGTTGGTGCTTTATCTCTATTTCTATAGGCACCCAGCGGCAAGTGCTCGAGGGAACTTATTCATTTGCGTACCACACCACCTTTACGACGCCCTCGTACACAAGGAGTGCTGTATCTGTGTTGATATTTGTGTGATATTGGTAACTTCAGGCTAGTTCGCTGTGGTTGGCTCCTTCTTTCCACCACCTCTGTTTTGTGTGAATTCTCTTCCATCTTCTGCATTTTCTGCTGTTTAATCTCCCTCACTTTAAAAGCCTGCGTCTGTGCTCATTGCGTAATTTGCGCTAGAGAGTGAACTTTTGAGCGTACTACAACCCCCTCTTGAATAGGGCTCTCTGACTGTGAATGGTGGTGACAACTGCTAAAAAAAAAAAAAAGCGTGCAGTAGATATGTGGCAAATGAACTAAATCCCCACTCACCCCATCCAAAACATCATTTAGATTTTCCCAGAAAATCACACTTGTCGCAACCACACATACTTTAACCTATTCAAACTTAAATTTGACTTTTAGAATTCTTAAGCACTCACACAAAACACAAAATCTACCATAGCTCTCTACACAGTCGCTCATCAGATTTGCAAATCTTTCTTTCTGTCCCCCTCTCATTCCTTTAAACACCACACAAACACATTTCAAACCACACCACTCATTTTCACCATTTCCTTCCATCTTTGTTTCAGTCACAGGCTCACAGCGAGCAAATCACCTTCTAAAATGCATTCCATCACCTCCTCCTCTTCTCCTCACCATTTATTCCTCTGACATTCCATGTATCATACGATCATACATTTTCGACGAAAGATAGAACGCCGCTTACGGCGATCCACGACCTTCTCTGAGCTATGCATTAGCATTTCTGGCAAAAGATAAAGTGGTAGTGGGCAGCCACCCCAACTACCACCATCACTTAGTTGCATTAACTACGACACGCCAGCAGAAGCATTACGAATTCGGCAAATTTTTTCTCCCCCACCACATAGGGATAGTAAGCTGCGAATAAGGATCGTCGTGTAGATGCTCCTGTCAAGACGAAGGATTCGTCGAGAATTGGATAATGAAATATGTGAAATAATATATGAATATAGTAGGAATTAAAGCATGGTAGCTCTCAAGATAGTTGTCTGAAAGGAAAATGGTCAGAAATATGTATAATATAAACGCAAGTAAAAGAAAGGACGATACCATAAGGAACACATTGAAAATGTTACATAACAATTAAACCATAATAATTCAAATAAATGAGTATTAAAATTAAATATTAAATAATAATAATAAATAGATATAATATATAATAATAATTAATAAAATATAATAATATAAATAAATTAATTTAATAAATAATTAGTATATAAATAATTAATAATAATAATGATATATATTTCTGAATCACGATGAGATGAGATATGGTAGTTAATTCCAAAGCCGTTTATAATATTATATATATATATAATATATATATATATATATATTATATATATATATAATATATATATACATATATATTAATATAATATATATAATAATTATATATTTTATATATATATTAATTATTATATATATATATATAATATATATTATGTGATTTATATAAAGGTTATCTATAACGCCCACACCGGAACGGGTATATAGCCGGATCAAAAAATAATTTATACACAGTATACCAACGCAGTTCTCACAGACGTATTCTACTACTATTTTATACATAGATACTTATATTATGGCCGTCGAGCGATAGTATAAAAATTACATCATATAAGATATTATTATAATTAAAATCATATTATCAAATACTCAAAAACTCTAGCTAACTAGCTAGCAGTGACGAAAATTACATGGGAATAACATTATTTATGGAAATCTCTAGGTTAATGTTATAGATAGTATAAGATAGATACACAAAAGAAGAAATATTGATTGTTAATAGATTAGATAATCGCGAGAGTTAACATATATATGACTTGACCTATTTTAAGATCAATCCATAAAAAATGGCGCCCTATTATATCGTCTCACGTTGCTCTCACAAATCCACTACGACGTTTCTGACGCTATCCGTTTGATAATATTCGTCGTTGTGTTATAAGCTAAAGAAGTACCCCTCAAGCGGTAATACCGCACCGATGGCAGGAGTCGGCGTCTCTCGGCCTTCCGGGGGAACTACAGGGTACGACTATTTCCCCCCTCCGGGGAGGGTCACGGAAACCCCCGCTCTGGTATTTGGGATAGTTCGGCGAGGAGTTCCCCGCCCACTCCCCTACGGAGGTATGGAAAAACGTCCCCCTCCTAGTGTTCCCGTCGGCCGAGCCCCCTACATTGCCGTGGTAATACCTATAAACAAATAAATAATAATTATAATTTCGCCTAGAAAACAGAGTAAAAAAAAACAATAAAAAAAAAATTCATTTCGACCTTAGAACATTCTATTTATGTTATCATAGATGCTAACCTGAGAAAATTTTATTTTTATCCAAGCCCCGTATCCGTGTGGGGTTAATAAACATTCTGTCCTAAGATAGTATTGATATTAAATATATAAAATATATAATATAATAGTATATAACATATAATAATAATATATATATATATTATTATAATATATATAATATAGTATATTATAATAATTATATATATATAGAATAATATATTTAATTATAATTATAGTTATAGTATATATAATAATAAATATATATATAATATTGAGTATTTAATATATATCACAAAATTTCTTAATATTTGTCAGTATATAATGCGGCAAAATAATCGGAAAAAAATTGATCGTATGACGATGACGATTGGAAAAAAATATGCCGATTGATGACGATTGATCAGATGAATCAGTGACTCCCGATCACTTAAAAGTAAAATAGTATATATATATATGTTATATATAAGAAACTATATATATACAATATAAAATATATTAATAATATATACATATATATATATATA
>JABUQX010106846.1:0-2500 GCA_015478945.1 Trachelipus rathkii | reverse complement strand
CAATTTTAAATCTTTATTTGCCGCATACGTTGCGTCTTTTCCGACCCATGGCTTTTCTCACATTTATTATATTAATTGAATAATTAAATAAATTAACAATTAGTTTAAATTAGATTTTCAACATAAATATATTTAGGTTTGTTTATATACGTCAGCTGATATTTGTTTAAGGGAGAAAGCGTTTATTCTTAAAACAAATCAATATCTTGAAAAGTTTCGGATTTACATTTATCTGAAAATTAGTTTAAGCGGAATTTAATAATGATTGCTTTATTGGAACACTCCTCTTGCAGTTAATCACAATGTTTCCGTTGTGATAACTGAAAAAAAAAATGCTTGGTTAATTAAAGTTATTTAAATTAAACTTTCTTAATTTAAATCATTTCAGTAATATACAACAGCAATAAATATATATATATATATATATCATAGTATGATACTAATATATATTAATAATATATGATATATATATATATATAACTACTGATATCTAAGTTATATCTATTATCACTATCATATAGATATATATATATTATAACTAACAGTTATATATATAGGTCATATACTATATATATAATATATATATATATATACTATATCATTATATATATATATATAACTATCATATATATATAATATATATATATATTAGTATATAATATATATATAGTTATAACTAAAATAGTTATTTATAATCATATACTATATATATCAATACTACTATATATATATATTATATATATAATATATATATATATCATATATATATATATATATCATATATATATATATATGATATATATTAATATACACGACCAGTTGTATTATAAGATTTAGTTTCATAGATTAGTAAACAGCATATATATTAATTTTTAGTGGTAAGTGAATGTATGGCACACGAACATTTGTCTACGGAAGCCCCCGTACCCCCGACCCGTCAGTGGTTAAAAATTAATAAAATAAATCAATGTCTATATTTATATATATATTTATTATTTATTATTTTTTTTTTAAAGCATCTGGCATTAAATAGGCTTTAAATTTGGAGACTTCATAACTTTTTAGACTTTTTATTTTATTTTTTTTTTCAATATCATATTTTTTACGTTTTCTTTCATTACGGATCATTACAAACATTTGATAAAGCTTTGTAATTTCGTCAGTAGATAAATGTTAGAAATATGAAATTTGGAGACCTATTATTTCATATTTTGCAACTTTAAAAGCAATTTTTACCACCGGAAATTAATAAATACAATATTTCCTATCCATCAATAAAAAAAAAAAAAATAACCGCATCACTATAGACACATGAACAGGACCATGTATATATATATATATATCTACTATATATACTATATATATACTATATATAATATATACTATATATTAATATATAATACCATTCTAATATATATATTCCATATATGTATGTCTATATTGTATTATATATTTATATTATATTCTTTCGGTCGTGTATAAATAATTCTGATCATCAAAACTTAATTTTAAAAAAATAACAACAAAATGTGTTATTTTAAATGTAAAAACACATTCTTCAAGCTCTCTTACAAAATGATTGATACTTCTCCGTTTTAATTGTGTGCTATGATGAACACTCATTGAAGGCCAGTTCCTTAGTTTTCCTCTTCGTGTAGAACTGAGAAAACATGTTTTGAAACTTTTCAGAGTAGGGAAAATACCTTTCAGGAGTGCACGTTGTTGGTGAGATGGATGCTAAAGACTCTTTAACACTACACAAAGCGCTGTATACGATCAAAGATCATCTCACAAATTCGTAAAATTTTTAATAGTATCGGATGGAAATGACTTTACTAGATTGGTAAGTAAATCCGTGGATTTTATATGACTGACGTTAACTTGCTCTCTAAACTGTGGAAGTGTTAACCAAAACTATGGTAAATTGATTTTTTTTGGTTCTTTTGTCTTTTTCACAGTTTCTTCCCTTAGTCATTCCGTTCTCAATCCTTTATTAACAGAAAGCAGATCATTGTTCATATTCCAAAAAAATATGAAAATTTTTCATCAATGTTTGAGCGAAACCTTTCAAAAAAGCATCACACTTTCAATATTATTAGATGAATCATGAATACTGCAATGTAGTAAATAACGGGAGAGTGAAGGAGAATAAATTTAAAGCCATAATTAAAACTTATAATCATTTCACCCGTGACTATTAAAACATTCAAAATCAATTTGAAGGTTTTTGAAAAAAAGTTCAAAATTCTTTGATTGAAATCCTCAGCTCCTTTTAAAACTCTCAAACAATTCGCTGTAAAACCTTTCTAAAATCTAACAATCCATTCGTACAACCTTTCCAACCTGTTTCAACGCATTTCCCGTAGTATGTTTCATGGGAATATCCTTCCTATATTACCTATTTAAAATCGTACAACACAACCAGTACAATATATTTAAACCCCCAATTGTTTAACTCGCATCCAATGTGAACAGCAATGATCATGCAAAGCCGTTAGAT
>JABUQX010106845.1:0-12856 GCA_015478945.1 Trachelipus rathkii | reverse complement strand
TACTCTATTAATAAATATAAGATAACCATTATTCTTTTTGAGTGGATGCATGTAAATACGACTAACCCGTATGATCAAGAGAGAATCAATACATGAGACGTAAAAGTTTGTTTGTAAGAACAGAACGAAAGAAGTAAGAAACAGAGAGGTGTGAAATAGACTCTTGTTATTTTTCTTTTGTTTTAACCGATTATTTTGTTCCTAATACTGTGCACATAATATATATACATATGTACGTAGTGTATATGTTATAATTTTTATTATAATATATATGCACAATATATGTATGTATGTATGTGTGTGTGCACAAGTATGTACACTAATATCCACAGAAAATAGTGTGTGTGTATCGCGGGCGTAAGTAACAAACAAAAAACTGACTCCGCAAGATCATACAAAGCGACAAACAAACTACATCCACGAAAGAACAATCACAAAGCTGCAGTTGCTGTGTTCTCCGCGGAAACGGAGGAGAGAATTGCACGGGAGACTTGGAGAGAAAAAATCACATTCTCGATAGCATTTCTCGTACTATAAAAAATTAATATCATATATATATATATATAATAAAATATATATATATATATATATATATAATATATATATATAATATATATATATATATATCATATATATATATATAGCACGCTATATTATATATATATATAATATATATATATAATATATATATAAGATATTATATATATATATATAATAATTAATATATATAGTATAATAATATACTATATATATATATATATTATATAATATAGTAAAAAATATATATAATATAATATATATAGAATATAATAGTATATGATATATACTGTTATATGGTTATCCATTCTAAAAATAATTAGATAGAGATAGGAAACTAATTCCTTTAGCATTTTTTTTATAAAATACAAATCTTCTTTGATTTTAAATTCTGTAATTTCAATATATATATATATATATATAATCACGTATATATATTATATATATATATATATTATATATATATATAATACTTATATAACCAACCATACGTGTACGTACAGACACGTATAGTGGGGGTGCCACACGCACACAGAGTGAGTTGACTCACCTGGCACCGGAACTCACATTCTCACACCTGCTCAATCGCGGTACAGATGCCATAATACGGCGCCGCGCGTTATAAAATCGATAACGAATGCCCTTGCAGAAAGCAATGCAATAAGGCAAATTGGTTTTCTTTCAGTAGTTTTTCTTATTCTCGCTATTCTTGAATTTTAACTTGGCAATAGTAATACACCTCTTGATTTTGCCTTAAACGAAATCTAAAGTGAGGATATACATTATATATATAATATATATATATATATATATAATATATATATATAATGAATATATATATATATATATATATTATATATATATAATATATATAATATATATATATAAAACAGTGTGTATTTGATGTAATTAGACTTTAATTAATAGCAACTCCAATCAGTTTAAAACTTTAAAATTATTTGTTTTAACATTGTCAAGGAACCTCTCACTATAAGCCAACCTTAATTAAAAACATAACTATTGCCACAGTTAATTTTTATTTGTCTTAATAGCTTTCGAGGTTCTTAATTAATTTAAAAATATTAAAAGTGGAAGTGTTTCATTTTACTATTTTTCTTTAAAGTAAAAGACAAAGTCATTAGACCACACTGTCCATTGATTGCATTAAAAAATCCTCACCGAATTTTTCTCATCAAAAAACTTTATTAAATCTTCCATCAAACTCATTTTTCCCTTTTTTCTCCAGAGATCACAGCCTTTCTTTCATTCTCTTAGTTTTAAGCCTTGATAAAATACCAATAAATATATATTATCATATATATAGCTTTTGAGGTAAAATGGCCGAGAGAAACGGAGATAGAGAAGAAGAGAGAGAGGAAAGAGGAGGAGAATGCGAGTCGAGAGAGAGAGAGGAGATGAATAAAATAGAGAAAGAAAATGAGATAAAAAAAGAGAGTAGGTTGGAGGAAGAAAATAAAATAGAGAAAGAAAATAGAAGAGAGAAAGAAATGAAAGAAGAAAACGTTCCACCCTTTCCGCTGCATACAAGAAAGGAGGACGAAATGGCAAGTTCAAAAGCGGAAAGTAACCAAGCAGATAAAGCCAGAATTCTGTTATCTACAGATGCAACTCAAGGTAATAACGATTCCTACAAGGAAGAACTCATGGCATTCATAACTTTTGAATGCCCAGAACAAACACCTTTTGCCACATTTTTGGGAGAACTAGAAAACTTAATGAAAGCATACTTAGAGAAAGCAAAAGACAAAACCCCGATCTACCCTTTCGAAAAAGACAAAGTCAACTATATGATAATAGCGAAGATTGTCGATCATGTCTCTCCCACGAAAAATGGAAAGTGTTTGAAAAATGAAATTATTAAGTTGTTTGACCCAACAATGAATATTGAATCTCTGCTAGAACAGGTATCAAAAATAGCCACTGCGATTCTAAAAGAACCCGATCTACACAGGCCCTCCGTGCCTAAAAAGATAAATGAAAATCTCGAACGGTCGTCCGCACCTAGGGAGATAAACCAAGATCCTAACCGGCTATCCACGCCAAAAGGAGATGAAAGTCCTGACAAGCCCTCCGCGCTTAAGGGAAGTAAGGGAAGTCTTGCCTTGTACGATGCCGCTCAAGCGAGACCACTGTTCAGAAGACAGGAGCAAAAAGAAGACGAAACTTTAGCCTCCCCTCTTCACAGTTCTGAGTCCTCGGGAGCCAAGCCAAAACAGAGACACACTTCCATTATAAAAGACAACTCGGTTCAACCAGAGAATTTGCAAGCAGCCAATGATCACCTTGAAGAGGAAGAGAAAATCAATCAGAAGGGAAAACAGTATTTTTTCAATGCTATTTTAGCTTTCAAGAAAGGACAAGAGGGATTAAACTCCATAGCAGTTCTGAACACCTCTTCGACCTTCAGTTTTATTACACGTCAAACGCTAAACGAACTCGGAAGGAAGGAGAAGACCATAGCGTTATGTAAGTTAACAAAAATAAGAATCAGAGGTCTGAGTGGTGAGAACCCACGGCCCTATCGGGAAATAGAACTGTATTTCAAATTAGCAAACCAATATAAAAGGATCCGGTTTCTCATACATGAGAGGGACGCGCCATGGAACCTATTGCTCGGAACCAACGTTTTAGAAAGCATGGATGTCAGTATCAATTTATACCAAAAGATGATAATTTGTGGGGGCAAACATGTCACCAAAATTCATTTAACTCCTTTTAAAGAAATAGAGAGAGGCCCCAAGAGAAGCCCCTATCATCAAAGGAAGAAATATGCCTCCTCCATCCCTTATACCCTGCACGAAATTGTATTCAAAGAAGGAAGAATTAGGGAGGGAGATATCATTAAAGAGGAATAATTTAATGAGTATCACACCATATGAGGGAAAAGAAAAGTTAGATGATCTTTATATATATATATATATATATATAATATATATATATATATATATAATATTATATATAATATATATTATATTAAACTAATATATATATATATATATATATTAATATATATAATATATATATATATACATAATATACATGTGTGTTGTGTATATATATAAAATGTTTATGTGGTAGTATGTGTGTGGGTCCCAATCTTGTGCATTTGTTACCGGGGAACATACGATAAAATTGGGGGTATTTACAAACAATATGGATAGTCTGCTTCCTCCCTCATGAATGAGTGTGCAATTCCCATTAAAGAATTTCCCAGTCTCAAATATGAGACATGTTAAGTAATAATTTTGAATAAATTTCTGTTTTCATGTGTAAAAAACGCGGTTCCATTCCTTTAGTAAATATTTTTGTTTGTCATAAAAGAGCAAGTTTAGCTCTATATCTGTGCGATTGACCAAGAACCTTTCTATTACTTTTTATGTACATTTAAAGATGGAATTCAAAACCTTTAAAAAAGATACTTAAATTGATCGAATAGCATGTTTCGTCAATCAATTTTTCTTTTATGTATATTCGAGATAGAATTCCGAAGAAAGAGGTGACTCCACCTCTATAGCACAGATATGTAATTTTGATTAAAAAATCACTTCTCGATCATTCCAAGCCACTTAATGAATTAAAAAAGAACAGAAATGACTGTCATTTTTATCAAACTTTGATACCCTAAATATATATATATATATATATATATATATATATATATATATATATATATATATATATAATATATATATATATAGATATAATATATATATATAGTAAGATCATATATATAATATAATATATATGATATACTAATGTGTGTGCTGCTTGTGTGTTGAACAACATACGAATATCTGCGTTATACGCATATACCTATACATGATAGAACAGAGATGGAAATCTATGTTCTAAGCTATTAGATAGACAAAATTGGTTTGTTTCTTCATTTGTGTGTAAAGTTTTCTACCCTGTTAGAAGCAGCATAGAGATAATATGATTTATAAAATCGGTTGCTAGAATATTTTTTGTTAAATAAGAAAGGGCAGGGTAACATTTTAACATTTAAATACTAAGCATTTGTAGTAGCATCTCCGCCAGTTGTGAAAAGCATCAAATCTACGGGTAAACACGTTGGTGGGTAGTTGGAAAACTGATCTCAAGTTGTTACAAAGCCTGGCTGGCAACGAACCCAAGAGACGGGATAGGGACAGAGTAAACCAGCGCCCATGGCAACAATAAATCCCCAAATGTATGCTGGTAGGTGATAGGAAGCTGTCTAAAGTTGTGACAAGCCTAGCTGGCAACAAACCCAAGGGAAGGGGGACAGAGTAGCCTAAGTACTGAGCAACATAAGAGCCGTATGCCCTACAACTCCTTTTACTGATATATATATATATATATATATATATATATATATATATATATATATATATATATATATATATATATATATATATATATATATATATATATATATATATATATATATATTATAAGATAATATATATAATATATATATATGTTTCTATATAGATAGGTATCTATATAGATATAACAATATGTGTAATATGTGCCTAATGCCTTAATTTTTTTGTTTAAGAGAGAATAGATCGTAGCAAAATATCTTCAAGATCCCAAATCCTCTGATTTGAAAGGCAGAGCAATCTTCCACGGTGACTGGACACCACCTACAAGGTTCGAAACGAGACAAATCAGTTGAGTTTGTGGAGAGAAAGGAGAGAGAGTGACCACAGAATCACTTGTTTCCAGAGCCGAGGAAAGCCAAGTTTGTCCTAAGAGTTTTAAGTAAAGATTTGATCCTATTTTTCATAGATAATGTAACATTTTTTATCTCTTGAAATTTTTACCATTTTGCGTATGATCTTTTGTTTATCATTTTGTACGTTCAAGAGCAGTCAGCTTAACATCTTTTTAATTCATGATAAAGTTTTAGTGGATAAAATGATCCTAGCATTAACCAATCATATTCTGTTTTGTCTGAGTTGAAACACTATCTTCTTTTCGTAAGTTAAGACCAAAAGATTATATAATGCGGTGAGAGGACAAAATCATAGGATGGTAAGCGTAGTCTTCCGTAAAAGAGACTTAGGTTAGTTCATCTCATATAGACAGGTGTTACCTAACAACGAGGATTAAGTACTTTTAGGAGAAGTCACTCGTGGGCCGAAAGTTTCCCCGGTCTCCCCTGAAATACTTTCAATCATACAAGTCTCTGGATGTTCAGGATGCGTGTGCCCATATTTAATATGATTTTAAAGACAAAGTAGTCCTAAATTCTTCTTCTCAAATTTTAGGTTTAAAAAAAAAGATAGATAAAGCACTCATTTTCTTTCAAATTGAGACAGTAAATATAGGGAATTTACTTCAATTTTGAGTTTTGAAAAGATCAAACAAAGACAAATTTTTGAATGTAGGTTGCATGCTAGTTTTAACTATTCGAATACCTCGTTGATACAAAACATCTTTTAGAGGTAGGAAAAGGAGTAAGAAGTGATAAATTACTTCCCCTAAACGAGAAAGAAATTTGAATAATAGCATAAATAGTACTAGTTTTTGACACAAAGTTTTCCTGAAAACCCTTCAGAAGGGAATAGTAGCATTTATATAAGTCCCATCCCGCCAGTCCGACCAAAAAACTGTAAGTCTTAAGAAGCATGTAGTACAGGCCGCGATACCCCGCCTGATCTTTTTAGAACGTAAGTGCCGATGCCAGACTTAATGCCCATTTCCCCATATATGCATTTGAAAGAATATTTTACTATTTTACTATTCGCTATTTATCCATATTTCGTTTAGAGCGGAGCCAAGGAATAGGGGCAGATATTCCAAACAAAGATATATAGTTATATAAATATATATATTATATATATATATGTATATACATATATATATAATAATATTATTATCATATATATATATATATATATAAATATATATAAATATATATATATATATATATTATATATTATATATATATATAAAATATATAATATATATAATATATATATATATGTAGTTAAAACACGTCCGCACAGTTTGAGATGTACTGATGAACAGGCACTTTAGATTGCCTAATCATTCTTTTGATGTTCTAAAATCTCTCTCCAAGAATCTTTTATTCTTTGTGCTGAAGCACTATTTTGTACAGCATTTTTATTTCATACTTTTAATACCAAACTCGGACGAGTATAGGTAATAAGTAATTGATGTTAGACTGGATTAAGATTGATTAACGTTAGGTTTGTTTTAATCTAATTTTTCTGTTTATTATGCTGTAGAAACAAACTACTTACATGATGTTTGCCTCACCAAAGGTTCTTCCTAGTCTGCGATTACAAGAAGTTTTGACAAAGGTTTAGATAGTCTGTTAGAGATGCTAGAGACGGTTATGCTGGTGACTAATGGGGCAAGCACCGACAGCTGCAAAAGACATCCAAAATCACACCTGAATCACCCTGATTCTCCCCTTCGAGCACTTACAAGAGCGCAGGTAGGCTCAAATAAAAAGGCTTTGGCAAGGGCGGTAAAGTTTCAGTTGATCAAAGGGTGATAGCCAGACAAACGTTTGAACAAGTCAAACACAAAGGTAGTTAGGTCAGGATGAATTTGTTGGTCGGTAGATAGTTTGATTGTAGTTTTGTTTCATTTAAATTTAAGCTAGTCTGGATTAACAATCAACTGCACATATAACTGATAATTGATTGAGTTTAAGGATTTTTGTGAATGTTTTTCTCCAGAATATACACCTTGTTGGCTTTCGTTTAATCTTTGCTCTAATACATTAGAGTACACTGTGATTCAGGATCCCCGAAAGATTGGACCGAATGTTTGCGACGCAGTGGGAGCAAATTTTTTATAGCAAAATGCCAAGTGAGACGCTGTATAATGAGAGGAGTTTAGACAACCACATCCCCTTTTAGGCTAGATTATAGTGGATTAAGAAAACATTTTTGCATATTGTAGATAGACATTTCTATTTTGCATATCTCCTTTAGACTGGATTAGTTTTCTTTTTTACAAATATGTTCTATAAATTGACTGATTTTAAACGAAACATCTGCCACACTTCTCCCTAAAGACCCTATTCACTGAGGATCAGATATGAGAAAGTACCCTTAAGATAATAGAGGAAGAACAGGAGAAATGGTAACGTTGTTTTGATTTCTAAGATGTTGATCTTGGAAGCTGAGAAAGTACCAAAAATCTTTTTCCGAAACACTCTTCTACCAGGAACGAAGTTACTGACAGGGTACTCCTTTGGTAAGAGTCAGAGTAAAATGAGGAAAGGATATCCGACTTTCTCATCAATTTAAGAAAGAACACTGCTGTATTTTTGCTTTGTTTTATTATTTTGTTTGCTATATATATTAGTTTAGACCAATATTCTGATCTAGAGTTTCCGCTAGTCATTAGCAACACACCAAAAACTTTGACAACATGTTTCTAAGAACCTTTTTGAACAATGATCCGCATTGGGACGGGCACGATTGCTTCCCAATCCAATCTCTGCAAGGACACATTAAAATTACAGAGATTTTCTTTCACTATGATACTTTGCATGCGCAACAGTGTGTTGGTTCGATTGACAGAGGCTACATTTAGCCACAAAATGAAATATAGAAACTCAGTCAAAATTTTGGATGGATATAAGGATATAAGTCTATTGTTTAGTATATAGTTTTTCATATATTGCTTACTTGTATATTTTAGGCATAATTTTAGCGATGTATTTCACAATTGTGAAGGGAATGCAATGAAGTTTCTTTTCTGTTGGAAGAGCAATACCAAAGGTGCGATTGGTATATCAGTCTCGAAAGGACCGACGTAGAGAGCATTTTTCCCAAGGGTTGGGGGAAAAATCTCCGGAAAATGTTAAAAGAGGCTTATAATTGCCACCGACACAGGAAAAATACATCCTAACAACATAGATTTAAGACAGATTTTAGTTGTTTTAGTCTAAAATTTGCTTTACAGTTTGTTTATTCTATAAGTCTAGGTATTCTAGTTGTCTTTATAGATTTCTTTTGTATAAACTATGATCGATTGATAAGTTAAGTACAATAGCTTGGATTAGAACTTCAAAGTTAGAAGACTAACTTTAATTTTAAGTGGATACACTTTAGTTCTAGGACAATATCTTGTCACCTAGTATTATAGAAATAGTATGCTTATAATGGTGTTGTAAGACATCACAACGTTCTTCTGATAAACCTTAAATGTCTGAATGACATATAGCCGAGATGAAAAGACCGTAAAGGAACTACAGTGAAGATCCTGTGTCTTACCCTCGCTTTCAAGGTATGACAATGACGTAGAGACAGGAGACATAAGAGAACTACAGTGAAGATCTCGCTCTCCTTAGTCTGTCAAATTTGTTTTAGATGAGAGAACTCGTGAATGCAAATATCACATATTAGAGTACTTCTAGTTTTATATAGAGTTAAACATAGATGAATAATCGTAAAAATAATACTTTAGTTCTTACTTATTAGAAGTTCCTATTATTTTTAAGAAAAGATTTTTCTTTAACTCTTACTTATTAGAAGTTCCTATTATTTTTAAGAAAAAATTTTTTTTAAGATCTTTCCGAAGATACCTTTTAATCTTAAGAGAATATTATTAAAACCTATAAAAGTTGATAAGGAGGATTGGAAATGATATTACATAATTAAATTGGTCCGAAACACCAACTGTTGGAGGAAATTTTTTTTTCTTGTTTTATTATTTTGTTTTATTATTCTAATTCCGATATCCCGTAGGGGCTACACCTCACTTACGAGAGGGGGGCCAGTTACTTTAAAATATTTCAAAAATATTTTAAAATTCAAATCAAAAAAGAAAAGTTTCTTTTTGAAAAAGGAAAATAATGCAAAACAATAACTCCATCGTTCCAATAAGGAAAGTGATAGGAAAGTGATAAAGGAATATAACATTCCATGCATAATCCTTTAGTTAGAATTAGAGACTAACACTAAAAAATTAATATTTGCTTAAAATGCTAGTGCATACAAGCTAACAGTTTAAAACCTAACATTTGTTTAATGTAGAACATAACTAGAAGTAGTTTTGATATTAACAGTGTTAATATTATCGATACTAACAATGTTAATATTAGCTTTTGTTTAAATGCATGACATAACCTTTTGTAGAGTTAAATGCATGACATAACCTTTTGTAGAAATAATAGCACTAATGCTTTTAGTTAATAATATTAATACTTCTACATTAGCATCTTTATGTAAACACAACAATTTTATTACTGACGAGTAATTAGAATTGTGGTCAGCATCTTTGCTAATAACTTTTTAAATATTAATAATCTTTTTTACTAATGCTTTACTAATGCTTAAAGAACTATTTTTCTTTTTAACCATGTTACTACTAATAAGTTTAAGAATGAAAACTAATGCTTAGCATATTGTAAAAAACATATAAAAAAAAATAAATAAATATTTGCCGCTTTTATAATGTTTAGATTTTAAAAGTAGAAATGGTTCCTAACCTGGTATACGAATGCAAATTCAAAGACCAAGATACGTACCATAGATTTTAATATTTTTAATTGTATAATCAAGCTTTACTAACACTTACAGTAGTTAATGACCAAAGTATATAGGCCAGTAAAGTAGAACAGAAACTAACCCTAGAAAATAACGATTGTGGTAAAAATAAAAATGAACTTTAAGAAAGGTTATAAACCTACAGTTCCAAATTACATGGTAACACCATACTAATCAATCAAGCTTCGAAAACTTGATAAGAAACTAGAAAATATTATAAAGCAATAAATAAATTTACGTATGTTTGAAAACGATAACCATCTCACGTACTTACTATAAACCACCAGTCTACGGACTTAGATAAGAAAGTTTAAATATCAACCCGTTCGAAAAAACCTTAGAAATTTTTAGGTATGAAATATCCATAACGTTGGAAAACATTATGATGATGCACTGCTTTCGAGACTATGCCTTCTTCTTTTTAAAGACAAAGAAATTACACCATTACATGGTTCACATCCAACACAAAGTATCCTATTTTCTTTATACATCCAAACTTCTGTTTGTACCAAACTTATTTAGGAAAACTCTTACTCTTCTAAGACGATTAACCAAAATCTATTAGAACCCTTTTTTCCTACTAACCACCTTGTATCAACTCTTTACCAGAGTTCCATGGTTAAAGAACTTGATTTGTTTCTTTGTGTTTATCACTCTTACTTGTTTTTTTTTAACACCTTCTGGAAATATGAAATATGCAATAGCTTTGCATTAATCGAAACTTTAACAAGTTTATTTTCCGGAAAGGGAGACTATATGGGAATTTTAATACTAGAGTCAGTATGTAACAAATGCAACGCTATTGCAGTGTTTACATTTCGAGGCGACACAATGTCCGGATACCAGACATTCCTTTAGACTTGTTCAACAGGTTCCCACACCAAAGTCGACTTCCAAACAAAAACAAGCCAATACTTCATTTTCCTGTTCGGGAATGTTCCTTGCTACTATGGCACCATCTTTTCTTCAATCCTTTCTCTATAAAGGCTAAAATGCTATACCACAATAGCAAACGCCCCGCCCAGCGAAATGCACCTTTCAAAAACAACCAAGTCCTTAGGTGAAAGAAAGCCGAGAGAATTTCATTCTACCTGTGGAGTCCAAACTAAACTGTTGAGGTGAGTGTCTGCTAACGATAGTGACTAACCAGTGTAGAAGAGAAGAGTGTTAGAATTTAGTAAAGGTTTTATAACATAATTAAAATTATCGTTAAATATATTTCCACTGAATAATATACGAATATATATATATATATACTATTTGAGATTACCAATATGTAGTATATATACCCATATATATATATATATATATATATATATATATATATATATATATGCTATATATATATATATATATAGTGAATAATATACGAGTATATATATATATATATATATATATATATATATATATATATACATGTAAGTCTTTCTAACTTAATTTCTGTGTGCCCCGATATTTCATGAATGTTTCCTTTCCAGAATACTAATACGGGCGAGTTCATATCATTTGTCGCGATGTAAAGTCTAGACCAGACCTGGAGGTGTGTTTATTAAATACTCACTTTTATTATTATAACGACAACTTGTGTATATCGAAAATAATAATAATAACAATAATAATAATAATAATAATAATAATAATAATAATAATAATAATAATAATAATAATAATAATAATAATAATAATAATAATAATGATAATAATAATAATTAACACCTATATTTTTTACAGCTAAAGATATAAAGGTCTAGAATAGTTTTTATATTACTTTTTCTGTTTTAGGTTTTTTTATTCCTACGGTTCCTCTAAATTGTTAAGCGAGGGAAATGATATGAGTATTTATTCTTAGGGACGTATTTTGATATTATTGCATTATTCAATATTCTGTGTATAACCAAAAGTTCTGTGTATTTTTACTTAATAAGATATAAAACGAATGGCTTATGATTATACCTTTGTTTCCTCTAATTTAAACCTGGTTTGATTGAGATATACTGCAAAACCGATTAATACACTAGGTGGGTGAAAGTCCCCCATTGCATAGAAGGGATTGGGACCAATCCCTTATATCTTTTATTGTCACGTTTCTTTTTATGTAACTGTGTCGTTGTGTGAGGCACAACGGGGAGTTCTTAAACACGAAGTGAATATGCTAGAGAGAGACGAAACTCAGCAAGAATTATCCAATAGTGTTTACTGAAATAAACCTCTCCATTCAAGGTGCGTTGCACCCAGGAGCTTGAGCATCCAACTAGCATCAGACAAATCTGTGTCTATGCATCTACTAAGTCCTTATCCACAATATAAATCGCAAGAGCATAACAAATAAATAAAAACCAGACATATATATATATATATATATATATATATATATATATATATATATATATATATATATATATATATATATATATATATATATATATATATATATATATATATATATATATATATATATATATATATATATATATATATATATATATATATATATATATATATATATATATATATATATATATATATATATATATATATATATATATATATATATATATATATATATATATATATATATATATAAATAAAATATATATATATATATATAAATACATATATATATATATATATATATATATATATATATATATATATATATATATATATATATATATATATATATATATATATATATATATATATATATATATATATATATATATATATATATATATATATATATATATATATATATATATATATATATATAATATATA